>BGPR01006970.1:0-44361 GCA_013235015.1 Araneus ventricosus
ATTTTTAATATCTGTCGTAGGCGTGATTTCTTTCAGGTGCTAATTTCCAGCTTAAATGAATGCCTTGCCTCTGTGGAGTTATTCGACGAATCAAAATTGAGAGTTCAGTCAAAGAAAGCTTGGTTTATATTCATTTGTCTTCTATTAATGTTCACAATAGATAATGTTTTGGAAATAAAGTTTTAACCTGCATGTTTTTAAACAGTTAAACCTAGAATTTAAAACTCTAATTTTCCTTCTTATCTTTAAAGAAAAGAAAAGTATTTTTTTTCCTAAACCTTTGAAACACTTTCGAAATTAAATAAAAGGAAGCAGAAGTCTTCTCGGAATATCCATTTGTGAAATAGTTCGTCATTCTGATAAAACCTATGTTTAGTTAAATTCAAAATGTGTTGGAATTCGCATTAATCATTTAGAATATATTTCAGTGTTTTAAAACTTCAGAAATCTATGATATTTACGGTTATTAGGATTGGGGCAATAAATTGTAATTGATTATAAGATGCGCTATAAATAGATTTAGATCCTTATTTAGTTATTACTTTTAACGACAAAAAAATTCTTCATATTGTGCAAATGTACCCAACATTAATTATCCTGAAATAGACGGTAAAATACTGAGTGGTATAGTTTTATAGCTGTATTACACGAGTTCTTGGTGTAATCTGCTACAAATTACAGAAAAACGAAGAAGTGTGAGAATTAAAACATACGGTTATTGTGGTATGACTTGAAATACAACCAATAGTGTTCATGGTTTGGCTCATTTTGAATTCCCCAAAATGTAACGCACGATATAAACAAATTTGTAATTAAGAATTACAACTTTCCTCTATCAATGTGTATCTTTCCTCCCTATAAATATTTCTCTTCTGAGGCTCCCCAAAAAAGTATTATTTAGCTGTAGGATTTCGCGACATCTTTAGCATTTGATGGGTAAAGTGACTTCGCTTCGCAAACGTTAATAAATAACCAGATTTTATAATAAAGTGCGGTCACAAATATGGAATTTCTTTTGTGCGATTATTTGCCAAATGTGGTATTCATGATTTTTTCCCTTTTCATTTAGAGAGCTTTTTAGCGGTTAGAGAGATTATGACGAGCTTGGAGACGAAACCTCACCGTATTCTTAAGTCTTACCTTTTCTTTGTTATTTTTATTTGAATGTCCAATTTATTTTCTAAATGCTTTTAAAATCAAGAAAAAGATCTTCTATATTGCTAACAAGTTTGTTCTATGGTGATTTAAATTAAAGTTTCAAAAACAAATTTATTAAACTCAACCATAAATGTTGTTTTTTTTTCGCCAGAATGCACAGTGTGATCATTATAGCGAGAGAAGTGAAGACGGTTTCTTTCTTAGTGTTGGCTAGTGTTAGGGAGCAGGAGACACGACGTCCTAGTAGCAAATGATGTCTTCTTTATACAAACACATATTGTTAATTTTCTGTACAGATATTTTTCCTCTTACGTATTGGAGTTCCAATGTGTTCTCATTCGTTTGGTTTCCTAACGCATCAGTAGATGGTATGAGGGTAATTCTGAAAGTAGGTTCCGTTTGTATGAGCGAGAAATAAATTAGGATATTAATGTCATTCCTATGTCATTGTGTGCAGATGTTTATTAGCCACTGACGTGTAGAATTTAAATGCTGAGTTGAGATAAACTCGTCAGCTATATCAACTGAAAATGAACGCCAAAATAGAAAATCCCATCAAAAGTAATGTGCATGGAGTAATATGATTTTTCTGTGCTAAAAGCCTTTCGGCGGCTGCAAATGATTTTTAACTGAGTAATATTTTCAATGACATAATGAGTTCCAGTATGGCTTTGGCTCATGATAAAGCTCTCCTGCAATCTGCCAGACCCACAAAACAAATTTTGCATGAGGATATCTAATTCTAAAAACAAAATGTTAAAAAATGACAGAGACTTACTATCATTTGTCTCAAGAACTGAAGACGCTACATACCTATCCAACAGCTTAAACAATCAGCTATTCTGATTCCAAGCGCGGGGGTATGGAGGGGTGTTCTGTCTCACGAAATGGACATAATATCCAGTACAGCCACATCTTTAAATGACATATCATCACATAAATTGGCTTCCAAATTATTTAAAATACCTATAACTATGGTGAATGTTTGCAAAAAGTTCCATATTGATACTTCCCACTTATACAGATACTATTATAGTTTGAGTGGAAGTGTGTATTCTACTGTCAAATACCCGTAGAAAAGCTACGCGTATATTTTGTCGCTTAGGATATCGAGAAATCAACCACTACCAAGCAAACCAGTGGTTAAATGGCAAAACTTAGTGAAAGAGGCAAACGAATATTCAAGCGTATTTTCCACAAAGATGATGAACACAGTCAGAGTTCCCACAGATATCACCGATCTGTAATTTTCTGTAGCAAATGTTATAATTAGAATGGAACTGCACGAACAAAAATTTTATAACATAGTAACAATTTGTAAGCAACTTCTGACTGATGTGGAACAACATGACAAAAAAAATTTTTATGGAACTCTTCTCCTCAACAGGACACGCACTATCCTCAAAAACGCTTCCTTAGTCTTTGTCTTGTTTTGGCAGTGATGTCGAGGTTTTCTACTGACCCTGTTTTCCCTCTAAAAGAACGAATAACTGAGAGTGACGATGTGGACATTTAAATTTGACTAGATGCAATCTATGGCGTAAATATTTTTTCCTTCATGAGATGCCAAATTTCAAAGCTTAACTCTCGATTCCATTCAGCTGCACTTGTTTAGGCGGTGTACGAAGAGGATAGAAACAAAGTCACATATCTTCGTTGGAAGTTACAGCCCAAAAATCGATGGTGGTTTATCTCTCTGAGTCCTCGGCCGACGTTCACACTCATTAATTATACAAGTTATTTCCCGATTAATTCTTTGGAAATGGTATAATATTCTTTTAAAAACCATAGATTTGTGCGTATACTGTTAGATAATTACGCAAACTAGGATCACAAAAAGGTTATTTTGCAAATTTAGGATATTCAATCTTTTCCCATTCAAAATACACCCCATGTAGAATAGGCCCATCTTCATTCCCATTCTTCAAACTATGTCTAGAAGTCCTCAAAAGATAGGCTATTCAACTGGCTCGTCGTTTCACGTTTAATCTTATCCACATTGTACCAGCTTCTTTCTCGTTTAACCGTATTGCATTCCAAAAACAATTTGATTTAGAGAAATTTAAATCTGGTAAGAACGCAGAGGGATATATCATAGTGATCAAAGAATGGACAAAAACTACAGGACAACCACTGCTAAATATGCAAAAATATTGGACAATTTTTGCGCACATTTTTTCAACAAGAAAGGGTTGGGCAGAATCATGTAAACAGACGATTTTCCTAAATCTCGTTCATTAGCATTTGACCGGATAGCGAATCGGCTACTGGAAAGAGCAAAAATCGGCATGTTTCCCATGTTTTTGTCATCATATGAGATCGATACAGTCCTCTCTTTGCAAATTTCTTGCAGACTTCATGGCCTTTACTCAAATGTTTGATTCACTTCAATATATATGTTTTTTCAGTCAGTTATTTGCATTAATAACTTAACATTCAATAAATTTCTTGAGTGTAGCTTATTAGACTCATTCAGGTTGTTGTACATGCTTAAGGTAACCCTATACTTTATAAAATGAAACTTTTTTGTATATACTACATTCGATAAAGATTTATGCCCATTGCCTTATTGCAATAACTCACGGAAGTATGTATAGTGTGGAGAAAAAAACAAAATTACAGTGTGCCAGTTATAAAATTTCATTTTCTGCACTTTTTTTGCAAATATATTTTTAATTAATTTAAATTCAGAAAGTTTCAATTGAATTCATATCTATAAGTTATAAAAATAATTTGTATAATAATTTGACTTATTATTCACTCTGATCATCACTCTTATCCATTTTTTGTATAGTGTTATGAGTTTAATGAGAAGTGGCCAATGTTCTCAATAGGGAATATTGAAAAAAACCTATATAAAAAATTTTTATTCAAATTTTAAGGATTGATATCTCTAAACTAAAGAATTAGTAGGGAAAATATGCAAAAATAATTAAAAAATAACCTGGATTTGTATTTGGTTTGTAAACAGTTAAAGGAATCTTAAAAATGATTTGACTGAAATTTCAATAAAACTCATTCATTATTTATTTAATTGTTAACTCCAAGTATCCTAGACATATTGCAGAAAATGATGTAATGCATTTGGTCAATATCTCATTATCTATAATAATCCCGCAGATATAAAGATCGATACATAAAGAAAAATATTTTTTTCGAAAATTGGTTTCTATATATATGCTTGTTATAATTTTTATTTTTCATCAAACATTTGAAATACTCGCTTTTTTAATCCGCATATGGTTTCAGACATATTCCCATATTTTATATGAATTTCTCCTAACAGAAGAGATTTATATAACAATGAAAATAAAGATGCGTAAGGCTTCAAATTTGTTTTTGTTTTTTTTTGAGGGGGGGGGCTTTTGCTTTTTCCTTGATATCGTAAAAAAGGAATGATAAGAAAGAAGGAACGTTATATGCTTACCATAATTTACATTTTATGTGATTGGTTTCATATTTCATATGATTTCGAAATGCACTTTGCAGAATTAAAAAGGAATATTTGAATATCGACCACCCTTTTATATAAAACCTGCGATGCAGTTGTTTTCTTTCCATTTCTTCATAACAGCCAAATACACTCTTTTTGTCAGATATATGCGTATTAACATACATTTTTTGGAACTAGATATGAAATGTATGACTTCATGTGCGTATAAAAGTTTCCTAGATTTGTTATACTATATTCGTAATGTACTTTTCTTAATCTTTTTTTCTTAATATATACATTTCTTTGTGCTTACTTTTACATATCAACTGGTGATTTTTTTCTATTCAATTTCAGGTGAGTGTATCATCTCTAGCCTTTGAAGAAATATGGCGAAATATATAGCTTGCAACCCGAGGACCCAAAGGAAATCAAATAGTATATATATATTTTTTTTTTTGCTTAATTGTACCAACTTCTTAATCCCATGGGAGGGTTTCGTTGCCGCGAGTTGTTAAACTTATAAAATATTTTCTGGCGATTCCTGCATTTTGTTTGAAAACATCTTTTTCTTAAATGTTGAAGATAAACTTTATGACTAATAAATGAAGGATTTAGAGTTAAAGTGCACCAAGTCCAAGAACTTCATTTCTCAGAAAACACATCTCAACGTTGATTAACTGCATTCAAAATAAAGGTGAACTTCTAATTGTTTTTGCTGCCTGATGGATACAAACTTAAATATCTACATGAATCCTTATGAAACTGGAAGTACAATATTTCTGGACTACTATGACAATGTTAGTGAGAAATGAGAAAAACATAGACTTGGTTCATTTTGTCTAAGAACCCTCCAAATATATTCAGAATAAGTTTTGACAGAAATCAATGCGAACTCATTGAGGAAGTAGCGAATACATGCCAGCTTTATCGAATGCTTTAGCTAGATTTTAAGACTTTTTAAAATTATATGTTTTGAAAAAATTCAAGGTCAAAGGTCAATTTGAATGACTTTCAAAATTTAAAATTGTACTTTTGTATCATGTAATATATCATCTTAAAGCTCATGTTACAAGCTTTCAAAATGATACCAAATTCAACTTTCTAACTGCATAGTTTCCATAGTTATGGTCAGTCAAATATGAGAAGGGGGAGCAAAACATTAAAATTTCCACCCCTCATATCTCAAAAATTGCAGCAGGTTGAGGGTTAAAATTTGATATCAATATACTACCTGGTAATTGGGAATGTACCTGCAAAATATTGTAATAATCGATGAGCACTTACTTGTGAGGTATGTGAGTTGACATGGAATAACCCTAAAGTATTTTTGGATCACTAAAATTAGAACATTCTCTAAAAACGCGTCCCACTGGGGCACCACGAGTGCATGGATGAGAAGCAGCCGTATAAATAAACGGGGTCTCGCGTCCTTGGTTGGTACAATAATGGTTGCGTCTTGCCCTCTTCTGGTAATTTTGCAGGCCTCCAACGGGAAGGGTCGGGCCGTGCCGGTGATGTCCATTAGGACTCCAGCCTCAGAACTTATGCACCGGACGGCTTCGTGCCAGGGCAGGGTGATTTCGAAATAAGAATTCTCTAGAAACGCATATTCTGAAAACACAGTTGCAAGTCGCAATTTATAAATCAACGTTAATTACCAAAGTAAATTTTAAGAAATTCTGCGGAGAATTTCATTCTCTTTCTAAATCAACATCAAATATACTGAAGCAAAAATGTGTTCTTCAAAAAAATGTGAGATCACATGGTTTATTTATTTTCACGTGTTTATTTTTGTTCTTTTCATTAATAAATAAAAACCGAAGAAATACGTGTTTTCTTGAAATCACATAGTATTACCTATAAGTGAAAAAATGTCCCGTTCTGCGGGAAAAAATAAATGGTCACTTTACGAGATCAGATTAAAGTGTGCTACGCCGCACAAATGGAAACTCGCAGGCGAAATCAAGACGCTGAGACTAAACTATCTCGGATGATTAATTTTCATAGACAATGATTATCACAGATACTTTGTTACAGATCAAATCAGGTTTAACAACTCAGAACATTGGTTCTTAACTTTTCATCCACAGCGTATCTCTTACCAATATTATTCCAATCAGCTTAAATATAGTTTGGATAGAGGCTTAACACTTTGATACAATCTGCAACACATACAGTTGAATATTTTGCTGTTATAAATATCGTATAGGTATGTATAGCACATTACACTTAAGTAGTGTTAGGAAAAGTTGTTAAATAATTTTAAAAACCTATTTGAATCCTTTCTATGTCTAAACTTCTGCACACAAAAATAATATTAAAATATAAAAATACATACACACTGATAGTAACACAGATATGTAACGACTGCTTCGATGTTTCGGAGTACAGATTCGAATTTCTTTTTTTTCAGTAGTTACAAACAGTATAATCGTTCAAGCAATTCAATTGTTTAAGCAATTTTTCAAGATAACTGAATTTATTATTATTTATCGGAGGGAGGAGGATGGAAGGGACAACCTGATAAGATTTACTGATAAATATGATCGCTTCAAGAGCCGATGCTGGCAAATGTGGATTAAGGCGGAAGTCCTCAGAGAAAGCGGTGAATTAAGGCAGGGTCTTGAAACGGTTGCCAAATTACCTACACTAAAAGCCAATAGAGTGATTTCATGTACGTCATAGTCACATGAGAAACGTAACTCAGCACTTCATGAAGCATATAACTGCACGTTGTCTTTCGTTATTTAATGTCGTCATGAACTGATTTCTGCTGCTAAATTTTTAGTACCCCAAAATGAATTCTCTCATGTGCGCATGAATTGACTCCATTGAATTCTATGTCTGATGGGCCGGAAGGCATAAAACGTTTATTATAACAGACTTTCGATACAGATCATTAAAGAGATGCATTCTTGACTTTTTTTTATTTCAATAGGCATATCAAAAGGCAATTTAGTACATAAAAGGTAACCTTCAATTCTGGAAGTAAGTCAAGATTGTAATCTTATTCTATTCAAAAGGAATAAGAAATGCAATACATAATAAATTGCAATCGGTAAACGATAGAATTATTAAGAAAACTGCTTCATTTAAACAGTTATCTGAAATATAATTATATATTAACTTACATTTATATTCCTTTAAAGTTAAGGTTTTGAGCGATTTAATATCGTTTGTGTAAAAATACGAGAAGTAAACTCATCACATAGCATTTTAACAAAAATCATCATCGTTTGTTACTCATTCTTAATGTTTCTTAAATAGAAAGACTAATCATATTAATAAACAGGGCATCGCTACATTTAAAAGTAAATAGATGATATTTCCTTCAAGATGAAGCAAAGATTTATTAACTGTATTTTAATCCAAATCTTCAACATTTTCTCATCTATCACGCGATAAGCGAAATCAGTGGAAGAAGACATTCGGCCGTTTTCAAATAATCCAATCATCAAACAAATTTTGACAGCTTCATAGGAAATAAACTGTAATAAAAAGAAACACTGGTCATCAAATACGGATCACATTCTGATCTCAATAGGGAAAGTGGGGCAGCCCATCCTATCAATATGCTTCTAGATTATTTTTGAATGATAGTGTAACATGTGTGCAAGCATTGTTCTTTTGGAAAATAACCTTGTCATGTCTTTTGGCATTTTTTTGTTCAAATGCAGATGCGAAATATAATATTGTATTGGCAAGGCATTTTGATCCATATATTCTTTACATCCTTAAAATACTCCATGTAGAATTTTGGAAGGTTTTTTTTACACTTTTTACTATACGTAAAGATATCATTTATTTATTTCGGCGGAACCACGCTTCGCATGCTGCGATCGATCGATATAAACTACCATTTTTCAATAGCATACAATATGTATCCGTGGCGGTTATTTTTCTAATACACAAATTAAAAAATTCTGTTCTTTGGTAAAAAATTCTGTTTCTTTGGTAAAAACTGTAGATTCTGTATGCAGTAATAAAATATAATTCCTTAAACTATAAACAGACAACACGAAGAAACTGTCGTTATCAAACTTTTTAATTGCTAGTGTTCCCAAATTCATTTATCGCGAGCAATAATCTATGAATATATATAAAACCAGAGGCAATGCTCACCCCTAGATTTTCAAGTTTACTTCCACCGTGTCTCCTCGATTGGTTCTATCAGTACCTCGATGAGAAGCCTCCGGGTAAGTAAGCGGGTTCTTGCCTTTTCTGGGGGTACAGTAATGGTGGGGGTTGAGTTACCCCGACCGCTGATAGTACTTAACTCCGGCGGGAGATGTCGGGCAGTGGTCGGTGATGGCTACTAGAACTCCGGCCTCGGTACTCGAGCTGTTGCAGCAACTCCCCGTTATGGTACGGTTTGAAAAGCTCTTACTAAACTATCCCCAGCTGATCCCACCAAATGCAAAACAGAAGCTTGGAACTATGTATATTCGTCTTTGTCGACGATGTTGATGAATGGCCGGGCTTAATCTACGATTTATACACGTAGTATATACAGTAGGGTGGATCGCTCTTCTATGGAGAAAAAAAAATATTAATAATCAAAACCTACCTATGCGGAAAAGATGTTCCATGGTATAGTGATTAAGATAAAAATAATAAAAAAAATTTAATTCAAAATTTAATACCGCCGCAAGGGGGTTGAATTTTCGAAAAAAATGGAAAAATACTGAATTTTGATTATACGATTTTAAAAAAATATTATTATTAATCAAAACCTACTTATGCGGAAAAGATGTGCTACAGTATGAAGATTAAGAGAAATATAATAAAAAAAATTTAAATTCTAAATTTAATACTACCGAAAGGGGGTTGAATTTTCAAAAAAATTTGGAAAAATACTTAATTTTGATTATTGATTATACGGAGAAATGACATACACTGAATTTCAAGCTTTCTTATAGTATTTCAATCAGATGCATCACTTTCTTAAACACCACGCACGCAGTTCTGGTAACTCCTTCTGTTCGAAAACATCGAGAACTTATTCAAAGTCACAATATATTCCGAATTTCATTTGTCTATCTCATTGAGTTTTTTGAGTTATTGTGTTAATTCGCACAAGAAAGAAAAAATTAAATAAACTTCAGCATAGTATAGATGGATTTTGTTCAAAATTTGAAAAATTGTAATTTACAATTTTTGTGTTAAGATCACACCCAAAATCTCATTCGTCAACCTTGGTCAATTTTTGAGTTATTATGCGCACATATAAACTGGCAAACTAACTGGCAGATAGAAATTATTCCAAAAATAGGATTTTCGGATTCAAGTAGTTCTCAAACATGAAGATTTATTAAAATTTCAAGGGGTTGAATTTTCGGAAGATGGCAATGTTTTCTCTTTGCATACACTAGACAGTAGAATATGTAGAATCATATTTATGCTTGTAATATTATAGTTCAGCTTGAATAATTTAGACGACACTGTCCATTTAGAAGCGAGGAAATTTTCAAATATTTCCTATGCATTTATTCTAACATCTACCGTGACCAAAGATAAATACTAAATAACTCGAACTGGTTTTACCATGCTCAATACAAATGAGATAATAGACATTTTCCTGCACATTATAAATAACCTTTCATACTTATTATATTTACTGTACTTATACTCATTCTTATTATACTTTCAATATTATAAATAAATGACTTTCCCGAACTAGCTAAATCACTACTTGATAATAATTGTATTTATTAACTTCTTAGTAATATACTCGGATTCTTTACCCAGAAAGAAGAGAAAATTGTTAAATAACGAAAATATCTTGATTAACATCCTCAAATTGTAATAGAAATAGATACATTCTGTGCTTATACTTAATGGGCTCCTCAGACAACACATGTATGACAATTGTTTAGTATGCTTTCCACTTAAGTGTTGAATAGGCGTGATTAAATAAGTCTCTCTTTGTCCCAAAAGGAGTTACCATTTCCAGTGAGTTAATGAATAGAGACTGCTTTGCGCAATATATTTACCTTATAATGAATGTCATGCACTTACCTTTGTGCCATAGGTGTGGGATTAAAGGACACTATTTCTTAAACTTTTCCTAGTATATTGTATTACATGTATTCAAAGTGATGGGATTTCTCTTCTATTTTGGCGAAGCTTGCCTCTTGATTAAAATCTATTTCAAATAATGAACTCGCCATGAAAAACTCTCCAGGAAGCCCTTCGCCAACTGGCTCTGAAGGACTCAATATGTACTTAGGACAAATCGTAATTTAACAACCTTTATTCATCTTGGAATACAGAGATTTCTCTGCTCAAACTTTTCAGTAATTCATATCGAAATCACCCAGACCTGGCACAAAACCGTCCAGTGTATTTGAGTTACGGTTGCTGCAATAGCTAGAGTGCTGAGTCCGGAGACCTAATAGCCATCACTGGCAATGGAACGACTCCTCCCGTAGGAGGCATGCAGAATCACTGGTAGTCTCCACCACTATCCTACCCAACAGTGAAACAAATCTCCTCGTACCTATTCGGCGGATTTTCATCCACGTACTCCTGGCGTCTCCCCAGTAGGACTAACTTTTCATTGGAAAAACAGTCTCCAAATGTATTCGGCTATTATTTTTAGCTCCGAATTTATATTAACCCTTTTTTACACTAAAAGTAAATTATTCAATGTATTTTATTTCCAGTTCTTTTCATTCATTTCTTTTCAGTAGGATTGATAGATAAATTGAGATAAATGCACATCTCATGTCATTCGCACAAATATGAATATTTAAATACACAGATAACAAAACAGTTATGACAGCCATCCCATAAAACATATTTCTTAATGAAAGAATGTTGGAAGGGGAAAGAAGCCAAATATGATAGAATATTTGAATTTTGTTCTATAGTAAATGTTACGGCAACATTGTGTAAGGAGGTGCTACAGAAATACAGAAAAAGACGAGAAGATTGAATACTAATATTATGGAAATTATATTTTCACTTATGTGATCATCCATTTTTTCGTTACTATCTGGAAGACACGGCCTATAGTGGTAGACATTTTGAAAACACTAACATTTGCAATATTGTACTAATAGAGAAGAAAACAAGAGATTTAAATTCCTGTCTAAAATATTTTTATTTACAATTTTTAAATAGATCAAATGCAGACTTTAACAGAGAATTGTATAGATTACACTCATTAATGCAACATGTTATAATAGACAAAAAAAATTGATTTTCCCGATGCACATGGCATGGCAGAGAGATAAAAAATATACAATACGATATACATATAAAAATATTTCGTATTTTGCTGCAGATTTTTAGCTAAACGTATGAGCGCTTTCAAAACTTAAATCTTTTCATTACAGTTTCATTCTATCCCAGATAGCACGTACGTTTGCAGAAAGTTTGATTTTTACTTCATATTATCTTGTTCTGGCAAATTTGACGCGTCGATGTTGTAGGGATAACTGCTGCAAATTAACAAGACAAAAATAGATAACTAGCGCCATCCCTCCTTGAAATGCATGTTTGATGTGAAGTTGCCATGACAAATTCACAGCACGATTGCAAAACAAGCTTGCTGCAAAGATGATAGCACAATAAGAGATAAACTTTGTCTCTGTTTTAAAAAGCATCCGATTTTTAATAGCATCTCCTAGACCGTCCTTCTTTTCATTAATTCAATAAATCAATGATAATATGTGAAAAAACTAACTTTTTTATAAAAAAAATTTTGAAACATTTTCCATCTTTTTACTTAAAGTGCGACTTTAAAGAAAACTATATCGCCTTTTACTTAATGTTGAAATTTTAACGTTTATAAACAAAATTAAACCGGAAAAACAGTCAATGTTTGTTGAAAAATAATAACTTTATTCTGTCCCATTTTAAAAGTAATTACTTTTGAACCCAAATTTCATAATTTATTCTACTAGGAAAACGTAGTTATTAGCGAAAATCGCTCTCGCTTTGATTTCAAATCATATTCTCAACACAAAATTTAAAAAATTAATGAAATCAAGAAAAGAGTTTAAAATAAATCGTATGCGCAATCTATTAGCGCAATCTATCTTCTCCTCTCGGAGTCTAGCCAGCCGAGTGGTTTAGAGCGTCAGCTTCGGAAGCGGTAGGTCGCGAGTTCTAATCCGAGGTTATGTTCGTACTCTGTTTTTGCTATAGTTTGCAATGAGTTTGACGTGATAAATTTATGGCAAATTTGACGCATGGTGACTTCGAAGCTTGTGTTAACTTGCTGCACACTTGATTCAAGCCTGCACTCTTGTCATGTCAAATTTGTTGCAAGCTTGCAAATTTGCAGAGAAAGATTGCTGCAGCTTTGCTGCAACCTAAAATTGCTATCTGGGATCATATTAAAGTTTAAAAAGAAAGGAAACACATTTCATTTCAAAAATGCATAAAAATTTTAAATCTTGAGATATTTTAATAAATTATTGGAAGAATTAGCTAGCTAGTGTGTCCATTGAAACATGTAGGGCTGGTACTCGCCGAAGGTTCACGATTACCATTTTGTGGATTGCATCACTCCTAATTACTGTCGGCAATCTCAAAAAATATTACTGGTTGAACGCTGCCTTAATTAAATCGAACTTAATTCGCTTGAGGTCACCGAACATTATTGCTGTTTATTTTCCTCTTAGTCTTTCATCGTCAAAATAAATACAATTTGGCGGCAGTTCATCATCGCCATAACGCTTACTGTTTGCTGCTCAAATTTGCATCGCCGACGCACCTCTGTCTACACTCTCTAGATGTATTTCATTGATAAATTCATTGATGACTACATTAGCTTCTCTTGGATCATCAGTGCATTTGCAGGGACGAGAACCCAATAAAGCATACCGGGCCCCGAACCCCGCACATACACGACCTTCTTACACCTTCTCAAACAAACCAATTCTTCTTACACAAAGAAAAATCCTCCAGTCAGGTGACGCGCGGACCAGATTACACCCAAAAACTTCCGCAGTTAAAATGGCGAGCATGTAGTTCGGTGTAATAAAAGTGATTAACAATTTAATAAACATTGAAACAATAAAAAAATTACATAAAAAGTTAAAGCGATTAATAATTAAGGTAATTACTACAAAAAGGAAAATAATTTATTAATAAATTTAATAAAACTTTAAAAAATCCGTTGAGAAGTTAAAAGTTGCCACAAGACGGGAAAGAAGCTTTGGTGGCTAAAATATAAATTAATAAAAAGTACTGGCAAAGCCGAAAAGGATGTAATTGCATTTTTGCAATCTAACACTTAAACAAAATAATTTGGGTAAATTTCAAAAATTGAAGAATTAAAAGTACTAAAATTAGTATTTCCAAGTTGCAGTAATCCTTCCAAAGAGAAGCAAAGATAAAAAAATATCTTCAAAATTGTCTTTTAATATTTATTAAGCAAACACTGCATTGGGAGTGGATTATTATCTGTATAGTATGAATGGTTGTCTGCAACCGAAGTTTAAGCTTGCTTATAAGATAGTGCAGAGAATAATCAGTGATAAACTGAACTTATACATCCATTCAAGAATATGAATTTTGTCGAATCTTTAAAGCTATTAAAACTGATCATGGATCAAATAGTTGAGAAAAGGAAGAGATAATGTTGACAGCGGATTTCATGTAATAGATGATGCTTAAATGTAATAAAATATTATCACAGAACAGTGTTGATCTTTTAGAAGGCAATGATTCAGAATGAATAATTAGGTTTACATATCAAGAAAAGGTAAAACGTCGTAAGCTATGATAACAGAACAATAAGATAAGAGTAAGATCTGATTAGAAAATGGATACGTGAGAGGCATGGGATAGTTACTGAAACATCCTTATGTATACCAATTTCAGTTCGCGTTTCTCTCTTCAGAGCTACATTTTAAATTCATTTATTGCACATCAAATATCAAACCATGAAATATCGGACATAGTCGTCTAGTTTAGTTTAGTTTTATTAGCGTTCCATTTTAAAGCAACACGAGGACTATTTTGGGACGGACTTCGTAATTTTGAACCGCGGTCAGATGACGAGGAGGTACTCCTCTGAGCTGGTACCCCCTCTCCAAACTTCCGCACCACACCAGCGGGAGGGCGTTTGACTCTCTACGTTTGATTTAACGGGCAGAAGGTCCAATACACGACGGATCTTCAGTGGAATTGGGTTTGGAACCTGGATCCCTCCGGTTCTGAGCCCCACAACTTACCACTAGGCCATTACGGCCGACACATGACCATGACCCACGTCCACCGACTTACCTATTGGATTTAAAGTCTACAAGGATGGACGGGAAGAGTCAAACCCAGAACCAAGGAGGCCGCAGAGTAGCTCCCCATTCCCCCGGAGCAGCATTTATTAAACATATTAAACAACATTCCAGATACACACCTTCCCATTTGGAAAGTATTGTGTGGAAAGTATTTGATATTGTAGATGGCGCTCCTGCTGTACCAGGTGCTATCGGTGGCGATATATTTGGATGCTTCCCAACACCCCAGCTTCGTCTTGCTTGTTTGCTCGCCCGCACTGCTCACGCCAGCTCTTTCGTCACGGACTTCGCCTAAGCCTTCAGCGGATTCGGTTATTGGGCTTATCTGTAACTAGCATGTATGCCGAGTGAATACGTGAATATTGCTTTTAGTATGTTGCAAATAAAAGGCAAGTTTGTTACTTTGGAGGCTCCATCATCTTCTTTGAGATAGTATCTGTCCTCACCTTCCGCGACATGGTGCATCGGCCGGGAATGAAATTACGATTGCTTGTTCTTCTAGTGATTCGAATTGCATCTTGGATTTACCTTTCTCTCGGATCCATATTTAGTTAAGACCCTGCAAGTGAAAGGACTGCTCTAGGTAGGATAGATATTATTATTATAGTTTGAAGAATGGAGAACTTGAAATCGAAACGGAAGGTTCTAAGAACTGCGGTTTCCAAGCTGTTTTCTAGGATTGAAAATGAAATAAAGAACACTAATGTTAATAAATGGTCATTGGGAGAGAGTTTAAAGTTATTGACTGTTAAAGCGGAAGAGTTGAGTAAATTGGATTTACAAATTGAAGAGTTGTTGGACTCAGACTCATTTGAAGCGGAATTTGAGGCGTCGCAGGATTATGCCGAAAGGATAAATGTCTGGAAATTCAGGGCTGAAAGAAAACTGAATGAAATGACAGGTAGTAGTGAATCTATAAATGATAATAAGCATGTTGTCCGCCTGCCTAAATTGACTATTCCTAAATTCAATGACGATAGTCTTTATTGGAATAGCTTTTGGAATTCCTTTAGAGTCGCGATTCACGACAATGCATCTCAATCTCAAGTTGTAAAATTTAACTACTTAAGATCTTATTTTCCGCAAATGCTCTGAGAGCAATTAAGGGATTTTGAATTTCTGATGAAAACTATGATTCGGTTGTAGAAATTCTGAAAAATAGATTCGGTCGCCGTGATATAATCATACATGCTCACATAAATAAATTGCTGAATCTCGCCCCTTTGCATAGATATGATGATATAGCCAAGATCAGACATTTATATGATACTTTGGAAATTCAGGTTCGCAGCTTAAAATCCCTAGATGTGAAACCCGAGGCTCATAGTTCAATGTTAATCTCTGTACTTTTGAAAATTTTGCCCCCGAAATTACATTGGAATTTAATCGAAGGAACAGTGATTATTCTGCCAATTATAACATCGAAAAACTGTTAGAATTTATCAGAACACAATTGGAATGCCGAGAAAGGAATGCCTTGTTTTCTATTTCGGGTTCTAAATCAAGGTTTAATTTACAACAACCCCCAATGCATCGTAATACCATGAAGTGGAACTCTACGGCTCATGGTCTAATGGCTGCCGCTGTTTCGAAAGGAGAGGATAGGGTGGATCATTGTTTATTTTGTAGTGGGGATCATAAATCGTATTCATGTATAGTGGGAAGTGCCTACGAGAGAAAGGAGTTATTGCGTAGAAGGGGTCTATGCTTTTTTTTGTCTTGGTAAACATACAAGTAGACAGTGCTTCAGAAGGAGATCTTGTAATAGATGCAAGGGTAAGCATAACTAAGCT
Organism: Araneus ventricosus; assembly: GCA_013235015.1. Classification (NCBI taxonomy): domain Eukaryota; kingdom Metazoa; phylum Arthropoda; class Arachnida; order Araneae; family Araneidae; genus Araneus; species Araneus ventricosus. The sequence goes on from BGPR01006970.1 coordinate 16,638, forward strand.
ATATGCTTTAAAGTGGAGAATAAAACTAATATATCACATAAGGAATCGTCCGAGAATAAATAGGAAGTGGGGGGGGGGCGGCTGCAGAATATCAGGTTTTGTCTACCATTTCCGAAAGAAAACCTCAATGCGTGTTGCTGCAAACCTGCGATGTGAAAATTAGAAATGACACAAAGGTTACGCGAGCCAGATTGCTGTTGGATAATGGTAGTATGCGTTCGTTTGTGGACAAGGATATAAATTAAAATTGCCTGTGATCCGAAGGGAAAGTCTATCAGTTTTTGCATTTGGAAATAAGAGTCCTATTAAGAAGACTTTTGATGTGGTTAGGATAGTATTGGAAAATCGGGAAAAACCAGATTTCAGTGTGAAAATAGAGGCTCTCGTAACGGAGCAGTTTTCGGGTTCCGATTTACCACCTTCTAATTTAAAAGCAGAAATTGTACAAAAATATCTGGAGGGTTTCCAACTTGCCGATTCTTGTTCTAAAGGGAAATTTGCGCTTTTGGTTGGCGCAGATTATTATCACAATATTGTACTGGGAGGAATAGGGCGTTTGAAGGGTCAACTAGTGGCTACCGAAACAATTTTCGGGTGGTGCCTAATCGGAAGAGATAGTGATGTCCGTGACGTTTCTGTATCTTTAAATATAATTATTGAGGAGGATTTAATATCTGGTCTAATCAAGAAGTTTTGGGAGCTAGAGAGCTTGGGCATAGTCGAAAATGAATTTTCTGACCCTACTAATGATAGTGTGCTACAAAGGTTCGAATCGGAGATTGAATATGAAAATTCACGTTATAGGGTAAGATTACCGTGGAAGTCGGATAGGAAATATATTTTAAGCAATAATAAAAAGGTTGAGGAACGAAGATTTGAGAGGCTTAGAAGACGGTTTGTCAGAAATCCGGAACTATACAAATCATACCAGGCTGTTTTGTATGATTATTTGCAACAGAAAATTATCGAGTTAGTACCAAACACTTGCGATACAGAACGGATTACTTTATATTTGCCACATAGAGAAGTGGTTCGTAATGATCGATCCTCGAGCAAATTTCGCGTGGTATTCGATGCATCGTTTCGTGATGTGAGTGAAGATTCACTTAATGACTGTTTACACATCGGACCCAATTTGTATCCGGTTATTTTTGATCTTCTATTGAGATTCAGACTTTACCCGATAGCCTTTACCGCCGATATAAAACAGGTATTTCTACAAATAGAGGTTGATGAAAAGGATAGGGACGTTTCACGATTTCTGTTCACTGACGATACTACTGATAGGTCCAAATCACCTCAAATTTATAGGTTTACTCGAGTGTTATTTGGGATTAACAGCAGCCCTTTAATGTTAGCTGCGACCATCAAACATCACTTGAGGAAATATCAAGGCATCTATCCTGAGACTAGCGTTTTCTTGAACAATTGCATTTATGTTGACGACATTATTGGAGGGCACCAAAATACCGAAGATGCTTACCGTACATCCACAGAGTGTATGCATATATTTAGAGAGGCAGGTATGACACTGCACAAGTGGCAAACTAATGGTGAGGAATTGCAGAAACTTTGGGTAAAGGAGGATATGGTTTCAGGAGATTCTTCGCAGGTTGTTGAACCTTCAGATCTTCCCTTCAAGGTGTTAGGGAACAAAAGAGAGGACTCGGTCTATTTTGATGTGCAAAATTTGGTGACATTTCTGTCTGGTCGGGTTCATTCGAAGCGTTGTCTTCTACAGGCTATTGGTCGAATATTTGATCCTGTTGGTTTCTTGGGCCCATTTGTGTTGAGGGTTAAGCTTCTGATGCAGGAAATCTGGAAACTCTCCCTTGATTGGGATGATGATCTACTAGAATGTTTAAGTTTAGCCTGGAATAGATGGTGCAATGAAGTTCCTGGGTTGGGTGAGCTTGAAATTTCACGATATCTTTTCTCTAATATGTTCGATGTGGGCATAACGAAGATCGAGTTGCACTGTTTTTCGGACGCAAGTCAGAAGGCGTATGCGACGGTAGCATACTTGCGTATACTTTTCAACGGCGAAAGAATTCGAACCGTTTTTGTTGCATCTAAAACTAGAGTTGCCCCATTAAAGAAGTTGACTTTACCTAGATTAGAGTTAATGGGTGCGCTTTTATCAGCTAGGCTAAGCTATCGTATAATCAAAGCATTGAATTTGAATCTTGTATGCCGTTTTTGGACTGATTCGCAAATTACTCTCTTTTGGATCAAGGGTACGGCTAATAAATTCAAGCCATGTATAAAAAATCGAATTGAGGAAATAGTTAAATTAACATCGCCGGAGGATTGGTATTTTTGATCTGGAAAATCAAATCCCTCAGACTTAGCTTCGCGAGGAACAAGTGTATTCGAATTAAGAGGTGATACTGTCTGGTTCCAAGGCCCAGAATGGCTTGAATTGACTTCCGAATACTGTCCAATGCAAAATAATGCAATTTTGGAGGGTCTCGATGGAAGGGAATTGGAATATCGAAAGACGGTAAGTAATGTTATCAAATTTGGATGCGCAGTAAATTCGGAACAACTTCTTTTGTTGGAGAATTACAGTAGTCTAAGAAGATTATACAGAGTGGCTGCTTGGAAAAACGGTTCATTTCTAGAAGAGGAAATTGCCGGATAATGTATTCGGAAAATGCCAAGACATTTAAGAAGAGTAATAGGGAACTCGAGGAAATTTCTAGGATATTATTGCATGACAAATTTCATGATTTTATTTGTAATCAAAAGACTACATGGAAATTCATAGTTGAACGTGGCGCTTGGTGGGGAGGCTTCTACGAGAGAATGGTAAAATCCGCAAAGGAATGTTTGAGGTAAGTCCTCGGTAGGGCCTTATTGTCATTCGAGAAATTATCTACAATTCTGACCGAAGTAGACGCTGTGTTGAATTCTCGTCCCTTGACCTATGTTTACAATGATTTGCGAGAACCGTTGCCTTTGCAGCCGATACAGTTCTTAAATTTCGCTAGATCGGACTCAACTTTGCCGATAAACTTTAAGGAAATTATTCCCGCTGGTTCAAGTAGACCTTCTCTAATCAAAAGGAAAAAATATCAAGATTTGCTGGTAAAACAACTTTGGTCTAAGTGGAAGAAACAATATATAATGGATCTACGAAATACTCATGCAATAAAGAATCCCAATCCATAACGGAATATAGCGATAGATGATGTCGTTCTCATCGAGGGTGACAATAAGAGTAAACTTTTGTGGAGGCTTGGGCGAGTGATTCAGGTTTTCCCAGGTCGTAACGGTGGAGTTCGATCCTGCTTATTGAAGACTTCAGATGAGACTTTGAGGCGACCAGTACAATTGTTATATCCTTTGGAACTTTAAAATTTGCAAATTTCTTTTACCATAATTTTAAATTTTTATTGATTTTTCTTGATAATTTAGTTCATTGATATAGTGTTATTAATATGAGAGTTGTTCATGTGTGTTTTATCGTAGTTTAAATTAATCATTGAATTATGCTAGGTGAATTGAAATGTATTTTTTCTATTGTGGTTTTTGAATTCTGTTCTAATGAAATCTTAAGATTTCAGGTGGGGAGTGTGTGGAAAGTATTTTTTATTGTAGATGTGGCGCTCCTGCTGTACCAGGTGACGTCGGTGGCGATATATTTGGATGCTTCCCAACACCACCAGCTACGTCTTGCTTGTTTGCTCGCTCGCACTGTTCACGCCAGCTCTTTCGTCACGGACTTCGCCTAAGCCTTCAGCGGATTCAGTTATTGGGCTTATCTGCAACTAACATGTATGCCGAGTGAATACGTGAATATTACTTTTAGCATGTTGTAAATAAAAGGCATGAATGTTACTTTGGAGGCTCCATCATCTTCTTTGAGATAGTATCTGTCCTCACCTTCCGCGACAAGTATTATGCATTTAGCTACTTGCAAATAGCGGAAAGCAAAATCAGTAGCAACACAACAAAACAAACGAAACACAAAAAGCACTAACGGGTACAACAAAACACAAAAACAAGATTAACAAACCCATACAACAAAAACTTCTCAAAAAATAAACTGAATAGTACAATTGCTAATACAAATGGGAAAATACATTTTAAAACAAAAGAATCTTTAAGCAACAAGATCCACAAATAATTCCAATATTAAATACCAAAACCAAATAAAAACTTTTACTGAATACATAGGATTCCAAAATATATATATAAAAAATTACACTTATTTTGAAAGGAACTCAAGTCTAACCCTTATACCAATTACAACATCAAATTCAAAACTAACCGTAAATGTAAAAATACAAATTCAATCAAAGATATTACAAATATGTCGTAAGTCAAACCGAAAGTTCCACAGAAAATGGAATCAAACAATTCACAATAACAGAATCATTATAAGAAACCAGCAATAGCACTGCAATCATAAACTAAACAAGTCAAAATACAGAGAAATTAACTAATATCATTCAGTCACACGTAAAAAAATATTGTAAATAAACCCTGGCTGCTCACTTAAATAACTGCGAATCCAAACAGCGCACGTAAAAAATACTGTAAATAAAACGTCTTCAACTTCAAAAGGAGATAAAAGAAACAACTGGTGAACGAATATAAGAAACTGCAACATAGAAACAAATATATCTTTCAAGCAACCCCAAAAAAGACAACTCTTCTTTTAAAAAAACTCTTCTTAATAAGAGGAATTTACAGTAACCCTTAAGAGAGAAACAACTTATTCCCTTTTCCTCCTTTCCTTTTTATTTCATACCATGATCATAGTTAATTTTAAAATCTAACCTTTGATATACACTAAAGAGCCAGAAAAACTGGTACACCTTCTTAATATCGTGTCGGGCCCCCACCAGCACGCAGAAGTGACGCAAAACGATGTGGCATGGACTCGACTAGTGTCTGAAGGTATCCTGGAGGAAATTCACACCATTAATCCGGCAGGGCAGTCAACAAATCCATATGAGTGCGAGGTGATGGAGATCTCTTCTCAACAGCATGCAGCAAAACATCCCGGATATCTTCAATAATGTTCATCACTGGGGATTTAGGTGGACAATGGAAGTGTCTAAAATCAGAAGAGTGTTCCTGGAGCCACTTGGTAGCAACTCTCGACGCCTGGAATGTCGTCCATTGTCCTGCTGGAATTGTCCCAATCCGTCGGAATGCACAATGGACATGAATGAGTACAGGTGATCGGACAGGAAGCTTAAGTACATGTCACCTGTCAGAATCGTCTCTAGACGTATCAGGGGTCCCATATCACGCCAACTGCACACGTCCCATACCGTCACAGAGGCTCGACCAGATTGAACAGTCCCCTGTTGGCAAACAGGGTCTATGGATTAATGATATTGTCTCCATACTCGTACACGTGCTACCGTCCGATACAATGGGAAACGAGACTCGTCAGACCAGGTAACGTGTTTCCAGTCATCAACAGTCCAATGGTAGTATTGCCGGGCCCGGAGAGGAGTAAAGTTTTGTGCAGTGCAGTCAGAAACGGTACACGAGTGGGCCTTCGCCTCTGAGAGCCCATATTAATGACGGTCCTTTGAACAGTTCACCCGCTGACACTTGTAGATGCCCCATCATTGAAATCCGAGGCAATTTGAGGAAGTATTGTACGTCTGTCTCGTGTAAGAATTCGCGTCTGACGTCAATGGTCCAGATTTTTGAAGGTCTTTTTTCCGGCGGAAATCTGATGTTTTACCGGATACCCGATATTCACGGTACACTCGTGAAATGGTACGCGAAAATCCAAATTTCATCGCTACTTCGGAGATGCTATGTCCCATCTTTCGTCTGCCGACTATAACGCGACGTTCAAAGTCACTTAAATCTTGAAAACATGCCTTTGCACAGCAGGAACCGATCTAATACATTTGTCAGATATGTGTTGTCTTATATAGGCCTTGCCGACCGCATCGGGTTACGATGATTGGTTGCATATCTCCGTTATTTGCATATGCACGCCTGTACCAGTTTTTCCGGCTCTTCAGTGTACAAACAAACAAAACATTAACATATTCACAGTTGGAACTTCAGTCTAACCCCAATAATGATAAAGATGGCTCTCAGGTCCAACTCCAAAAATTCAAAGAAAAATTAAAGTCAGAATCTAAACTCCCCAAGCACAGTAAAAGGAAAAAAAATCAGAAAATGTTGAACAAGTGTTTCAAGCTTCTGCCTGACCAAAAAGGATTTGATTTGATTTGATTGGGGGTTTTGGGGATTTTCAGCAACAAAGGCTATTATCCCCTATTAATTCCAAAGTTCTTTTCAATCCGTAATCAAAAAAGAGATGAAAATTGCCATCAAAAGACGGGCTAATTTATTGCCGATCTGATTCGGTCAAGAGGAAAAAAACGCCACCCTCCTAGATATATTCCTCAAAATATATATAAAAATGGCTCCCTGCATATATTTTTTTTCACCAGAAAGGAATTTACAACACCCCCCAAAAAAGTTAAAACAACTCTTGTTACAACTATCAATTCAATCATTTCTTAAATCAAACACTAAAGACAAGATTATAAACAAGTATGTCCAACAACTTTGCTTATAAAGTTAAAAATTACAGTAACCCTGAAAAGAGGAGTAAACAACTCTCTATCTTTACTTTTTTTAACTGGTTAGATCTCAAGTCTAACATATAATTTAAACAAACCAGTATAATCAAATACATAAGCGCGTTAAGAGTTGGGCCGTGTGTCTAACCCCAATAAAGTGATTCTCAAGTCCATCCCCACAAAGCACGTTAAATCAATTTAAAATAACTCTAGACACAAAGCAACAAAAGGAAAAAGCAAAACCATGAAACAAAAGGCACACAAGAAAAAGGAGTCAAGAACGTTGTAGATCAGAACAGATTTTCCGTGAGATCTCAAAGATGGTTTTCAGCCTATTTACAAGAAGTTGCTTTTTACACAAAACATAAACTAGTATGTACTGGTAGAGTTTGTAGGTAGCATTAAATGATGATCTTTCGTATAAATACCTGATGGCACATCATGGTCAGCATCTCCCAGCTGACCGCAAATACAATTGGGATTACTAAGGTCCTTAAGCTGCATAAATATGCAGGAAATGGCATATATGATTACTGAAAAGATAAATTACATATTTGTTCTTTATTAACAAATCCAGGTTCACTGATGGAAAAAAGTCTTTGATCCTCAGACCTGATACAGATTTAGTCCAGTAATTATTCCATTCACGAATTAATAAGTCTTTCAGGTTCTTTTCACAGAGGAATAGGGGGAAGTAATATACATTTCCGTACCGCAAAAAGAAGCAATTTTAGCAAAGTGATTTACCAACTCATTGCTCTGGTTACCGGCATGCGCTTTCACCCAGAGGAGACTGACACAATCCTTAGCTTTGCACGAATGCTCTTTGACCGTCAAACAAAGTTGGATTTGATATTTGCACTTTTAAGTACCTCAATGGAAGTCTTACTAACTGTAAAAATATTAATTTTTACATTTTTATCCAAGGCTCAGCCGGCGACAAAATCAATTGCAGCCATCTCATCCTGGGAAACAGAGTTAAATATATCGAATTTATGACAATATACAGGCAGGAGACAATTCCTTTCAAAAATTCACACCGAGAATTGAGCATTGCCATCAGTCTTGAACCATCAGTGTACACTTCCTAATCGCAAGCAGAATCTTTTTAAAGTATAACAATCTTTTTTCATTAGAAAGAATAAACTTTTATAGCCCTATAAAAGTCCAATTTTGAAGAGTCAATCAGTTCAATATTTTTGTCTGATCCTAGTTCCAAATGTTGAATCTAGTGACTCAAGATTTAATGACACAATGAAGTAGTGGATCCCTAAGGGAAGCAACGCCACGGGACAGTGTGCGAGACATAGTCATCAGTAACTATTGAAATAATATATAAATTTAAAAAATGAAACAAGTTATAAAACAGATATTTTTACAAAAGGGAAATATTCCTGTTAAAGTACGAATACCAATGGATTTAAAACCTTGATTTTTTATTTATTTATTTATGGATTCAGTTATTTATGGATTTATAGTTATTTAGTTAATTATGTATTGATTTAGTTATTTATGTATGGATTTAGTTATTTATGTATGGATTTAGTTATTTATGTATGGATTAAGTTACTCAGTTATTTATATATGGATTTAGTTGTTGATTGCTTGGATATCAATGCTTTAATTTTAAATGACTACAATAATAATACAGAAGACAACTGTTATTTACTGATACTATCGAGAAATTTAATATAATACCGATACTATCGACATATTTAATATGAGAAATGATATAATTCGCGTAATTTGGTCGAACGAAGTTGTCATTTCAACTCTTTAATGTAGTTATTTTATTTCACTTAAATTAAGAATATTAACTGTTTTGAAAAAATAATTCGTAACTTAGTTTCATAGATGATTAAGTACACGTTATTAAATTAATTTGCTTCCGGCAGCTGAAAATGCTTCATTTCAGTTATTCTGAGAATTAAAACGATGTTCTTTCTAGTTAGAACGCGTCTAATATGCTTTAACAAGATAAAGAATAGTAAAATTAGGCAACCTTGTAAGATTACACCCAGAAGAAAGGTAATTATACTCCACTAAACCCTTGTCTCACTTTATACGCAAATCTTCACAAAACAAAAGTTTGACTGTTAATCTCATTAATTCAGGCTTTTTTCACTTAATATGTAAACGACAAAAGAATTTCAATTTTTTTCCCTTTATGCGCTTTCTGTATAACTATTTATTCTTATTTTATACTTCATATAGGAGACATTTTGTTCCTTTTTGTTCTGAAGCTTTTTCTTTAACACATTTTATCGCTTTTCTTACTATTTTTTTGCAAACATTTTTTGTCTCTTTTTTGGGTTACTTTTTTCCTTTTATTCCTATACAAAATATCTTCGTTAACTATTGAGAAACATTCTTAAAACAAGTAGGCTTAGTATAGGATGCAGAGGGAAAAAAACTCGCGTAATCCCATTTCTGATTCTTTTGTCTTTTATCCAATAATAATTTTCTTTCTCCAGTATTTTGTGGCAACAGTAAAAGAGATTATTTATTTATTGCCTCGAGTTAATTTTGTATATTAAGTTTTTTCCGCAGTATTATCATTTCTTCTGACCTGTATCTTATTTATTATTTCTTAAATTAAATAAACCAATTTATATCGAGATAATAAAAAATAATTATATGAAAGTATTGAATCAACGAAGCAAAAAAAGATAAACAATGAGGGGATTTTCTATATTTATTGCTCCAAAATCTTTTACTTCTTTTCCTATTGTGAGTATGAAATCCAATAATTTTTTTCTTAATGTACGTTAGTTATCTAAATGGATAAAAGTAGGGATAACGAAATATGAACACTTTTATTTGTTACAATCGTTTTTCTAGATTTAGAATCGCAAATTCTTTCAAGGTGAAGTTACTAAATGTACTTGACGCTTAAGGAATTTTTGATTATATTCAATTCCACCAAAAGAGCGTGATATAAATCAAGATATTTTTACTTCACAAAAGTCATAAATATTTACTAAATTGCACTGTTTCATATCATAAATATTTACAATGACTAAACTTTAACTCCAAAAAGCAATATTATTAGCTCTATTACTTAGTTCTCCTTGTTCCTGTAATTTAATATAGAAAATTAGAAAGAATTGCCAGCGCAGACGTGAAGATACGAAAGAATATTAGATATAAAGCTTTTAATAATGTTTTTATATAATATTTCTTTACTTTCAAAATTTAAGTTCACTTTTATAATATTTTTTTTACTTTCACTTTATTAATATTTGTAGTTGATTTACCTTAACCGTCAATAATTTTCAATTCAGGAGCGAGAAATATTTTCGCACGAGGAATGATAGTTCGGCTTTCCCAAATGGATAGTCAAAGAACTGAAGAATTTTGAATGATAATTCTTCTGTTTGGTAACCAATGAATAGTTATTGAATGTAAGCCATCATTTTAATTGATCCTCATATCAAGTGGTGCATCTTTATATAAAGCATGTACACATTTTAATGAAGTAGGATTCCAATTCTTCGACTACTCTTTATTGCCAATTTCCTTAAAAAGCATCTGCAGTTAACAGAAATTTAAACAGAGGATCGATGGCGTAAAATCCATGATGTCTATCTTCAACCTATGCCAGAATTTAAAGACGGAACTGAAAAAGATTCGGCACAGTATTTATTTGTCAGCTGAGTTGCAGATTTACAAATTTCTGAAATGATAAGATATGTATATATATATTCTTTATTTTTAACTCCGCTTTTGAGAACAGGTGAAGTATTTTTTAAAGGTAGAATCAAAAACACCAGGCATAAAATGGATAAGGAAAATGTATTCAATTATTGCGTTTCGCTGAAAAATAGTTTAACACCAATACTCTTTTCTCATTCAACTCTAGAAATTCACTATGATCTATAACAATTATTTCCTCTTAGGTTTAAAAGGAAGCTGATTTCGTTAATTTTTTAGATGGCTTTTCTCTTCCCTATCCCACTCTCAACTATAAGCGATGAATAACTTTTCGTGAGTACGTATGAATTGAACACTCATGCCAGAACATCAAACTTTTCTTCGATGGCAGGATATTATTCTCACCTGCCTAGTTCCTATCATCAAAGTGGCATTAATGAAAGCAGCATTTTTTAGGAATGAAATAAACAACAACAGTGTAATTATCTATCAATGCATTAGACGTTACATATTTATATAAAAGCTACAGAGATAAAATACTTCATGTCAATTTCGTCATCTAAAATAATGGATGGATAATGGATGTAATAAGAATGGTTCTTTATAAGTAGGGAAAACCGTCAAGAAAAACATTGTAAAGACATGAAAAAGAGCGTGGCCTTATTTTCCATATTTTTAAACGCTTTTTACCAAGTTCGAAATGTTTCATGTTTGGATGTAAGGTTGGAATTTTGTGATCGATTTTTCACCCACTTCTTAATGCTCTAGAGTTCTGAAATCTTGTATATTTATTGGATCTTGATGGCAATGCGATATTTTAATAATTTTAGAGTTCTCAAATATCATCTTTTAAAAAAAAAATCGCAAAATTACGTTTGCACGCGGTAGGTTTCCTTGGCGCCATCTATACTATTTTTTGAGAACTAGTAAAAAGAATTTGGTCTCTAAAAGATTTCAAAACTTCAGATTTTTAAATAAACACTTGAAAAGTCAAGCAGTTTGATTTTGGAGAACAAACAATCTAATTTGACGAAAAGAAAAGGAAGAAAGCAGTAACTATCTCTTCTTACATTCCAAATGTTCATTTTTGAACCTTGTCTAATAATTTTACGGTACAACCTTTTTGTTGTGTTTCCACGTCTGAAGTCTGATGTTAAATCCCTGCACAGATTGTAAAACTTATCTATAATTAAGCTCATTTATTTATTTTTGATCTGTGTTTTTATTAAACAAGAAAGATGTGAGACGAGCTAAACTTCAAAAATCCAATCGTCCAGTACTTTCTAATGCTAGCAAAAAGCTTAAATTATTTTCCATTCTAAATGAAAACGTTAATTTTACTTAATGTTTGATAACGAGATTTATTTCAATTCATATCAGATACTTTTTTTAAAAGTTGACTTGTTCGATGTTTGTAAGGATGGAATTTCGTTATCGATTTTTCATTCACTTCTTGGTGTGCTAGAATTGTGAAATCTTGTTCATTTCTTGATGAAAATATATTATAATAATTTCAAAAATCAATTATCAATGAATATATTTATTGGTTGCAAGCGTTGCGAACGATAGCAATTTATGCAAATTCAGCCACTGCTAATTGGCGCTTTCGTTTCACTCGCTTGTATATTAAGCAATTTTTTTCGTTGAAACAATATTAATGCCTGTATAAATCCATAAGGAAAAATAGAATTGATGCTGTCTTTGTTGTTGTCCTTTCTAATAAATCATCAAAAGACTACTGCTTGGACAAGAAAAAAGCTCATAAAAATGTGATTTCGACGAGAAACCACCGCCCTTGAAGGGACGGGTTTTCTGTCACAAGTGTCAATGCAGGAACTGGGCAGCCTACAGCACATTTATTTCATTGATTGACACAAAAACCCTCTCGTCCTCTGCAAAACGACAGTTCAATTTGTTATGTACTGTGGGTTTGTTTCTCTTTATGCATGTCTAAACGACGCACCTTACCATCATTGTCTTTAAATAAACATGCATTTACACTCTATCGATTCGAATTCTTTTCAGGCGTGCAATAAATGAATTTTTTGTCGTCAATTGGTAGAAGAATTTGGCAAAAAGTAATAATATCAAGATTCCATAATATAAAAATTATTATTTGCTATAAATTAAAAACTAAAAAACAGAAAATAATTAAAATATAAAGTTCTACTTTTTTAGTGCACTTATATAGGTCTGTTTTTAAAAACTGTTTTTATTAATACTTGCGTTTATTCCACATGCAATTATTATTGACATCTTGTTATCCTTGTAAATTTATTTGCTTTACCAACGTATGCTTAAGTGATACAAAATAATCATTTGCAGCGACATAACAGAGATTTTTCATTAAATGTCATTAACTTAGTTTTTTCAGTAGCTTATGATTATTTTATTTCGTATAGATCAGTAGTTTATTTTCTATTGTATTCAGTTAATCTGAGGATTAACGTAACTAACTTTTAAGTTAGAGCACGCTTTAATATCATATAACAAGAAGTGTGTAATTAGAAAACTTGTAAGGCAGCATCCAGAAATAAGATGATCATGTTGTTCTAAAACGACTCACCTTATCTGTAGTTTCCTGAGAATAAAAGTTCGACCTTTAATGTCATTAACCCTTAGTTTCCTTCTCTACTTAAAAAGATAAACTACATAAGAATTTCGAATTCTTTTTTTTCTCATTTTGTGTTTTATGTACTTATTTTATGTTTCGTACTGTAGATCTTTTGTTCTTGTTTTTTAAATATGGTATTGTTTTTTTCTTACATAATAATGGCAATTTTTGTCCCGCACGTTTAATCCTTCCCCATTTTTGTGTTCTGTTTTATTGGAAACACGGTTACTTTTTGCTACAATTTTAGGATTATTTTTTTCTTTTATATCCTTGTTCAATATCATCACGAAGTTTATTGAAACATACTTTGTTTGAACTTGTAGACTTAGTAAAGCTGAAGAGGAAAAAATTCTTGTAATCATTTTTTTGCCACCTTTGTCTTTTATCTGGATTCATTTTCTTTCTTTACTATTTTGTGGCAACAATACAGGAGATTTCAAATTTATCGCCTCGAGGTAACTTTGCTCAATTAAGTAATTTTTTTAGGCAAAATTATATCATGCCTGCTGACAAAATGTTCTATTTTTTACTTCTGAAATTAAACAAATCTGTTTGAATCGAGATATAAAAAGAAAACTAAAAAGAGTTATGAAAGTGCTGAAATAATGCAGTTAAAATATTTAAAAAATACTTGTTTTTGTATTCATTGCCTCAAAGTCTTTTATTTCTTCTCCTGCGAGTATAAAATTCAAGAAGAATTCCCAAACATGAAACCATTTCTTTTAATAGTTTTTAAGAAAAGGTTTAATAAAAGTTTTTAAAAATTCTTTCAAGTAGATGCATTTCATCATGCAGTTTTTATTTCAAAATTTTATGTCCATTCTTCTTAATTTAAGCGTAGGAGCTGGTATAAAAATCGAGATCTTTCTGATTCACAAGAATTATAACCGCACTAGCTGTTACCCGCGACTAATTTGAATTATTAATTTTTTTTTAATTCACGAATGTAAATGTTTCGTTACATGTTCAAACGGGAAATTAAATTTTTTGACGGTTGATAATACATAATTGGGCGACTAAGAGGAGTGTCTGCTGATATAGTTAGGTAATTTGTTTATCTATGCTTTTGTATACGAGGGGTTTTTTGTTTTACGTTTTTTGCAAGGATGTAGAGTTTTTGTGGGCTGGACACACGTGAACACTACACATATAGTTATATTATATATATATATTATATAGCCCATGCGAAAAATATGGTTTTTCCAAACGTACGCCTGCTCCTTTGAGTGTCTGGCCCTGAGCATGGCATATGCTAATTTCAAAGGGAATTGTTACCTTTTGAACTGGGATGGTAAATTCTTCGGTATTATCGGAATGCGTGGAATTAAAAAATTCTCTCCTCTCTCTATGCCATTCATAACAGTAGCTGGCACGACGTTTTGACCTAGGTATGTAATTTGTAACCGTGCGCCATTGCGCAGTCTCGGTACATCCAGGTTGCGTATCAATAGTTCTGGCACACCGACGTTTAATCTCAGCTTCTCGGAAGGTACCCCTGACAATTCTAAGGAGTTTAAGAACTCTACAGGATATGACGTTACTTGTTATTGCCCATTACCATATCTACAGATAGATATTCTGTAATACATCTCTCCATTTGTGAAGTAATTTTTTTTTCATTTATCTGATCTGAACTTTCATTAGTCAGTGCCAAAATTACCCATTCAACAACCAATCTCTATTCCTCATATTAGCTTGTACGGCAGGATAAACCTTTCTTATCAGTTCCTCTGTACCGTGAATAATTTCGAAAAATTCCCAATTTAATACACTGTTTGAATCTCTAGCAATCTCCAAATCTATTTGGCAACTGTATCAAGCGCCAAGTTTGAATCAGTTCTTTCTTTAGTAAACAAAACATTGAGTTCCGTGTTCTTTGGGTTTGTATAATCCTTTCTTTTGAGAAAAGCTCTTAAAAAATTCAAATTCGAAATGGAACTATTGTAATTAGCTAAATCGCTTGGTTTAGAATTTTAAACACCAGTGATTATCCAAATCCTTTGGTTACAAATTTAACCACCAAACAAATCTTGGATGTCGATAAAAAGAGCGATAAATAATAATTTTGGCAACCTTTCCACTAAATAAGGCTCTTATTTTGAGGAAACATTGTAAGCTACAACAATATAAATATTAAATTTAATATTTTCAAAGTTATCTATCGATAGATTTCGTCCCGGCGTCTATTTTGAAGTTATTATTCCCCAAATTAATTATTTATTAATTTTCTCAGCAAGATCACGTGATGATTTTATTTCTTTTCTCAGCAATATCACGTTATGCTTGATTCGGCATGTTTACGCATTCCTTAAGGATCACGTGACAGTGAAAAATAAAGTAATAATCTTCATCGAGAATCGTCGAGTCAATGGTCTTTGTTAATTACTTAATTGTTGTCTGTAGTCAAAAATATTGAATTTATGATAAAATAACATATCCTATGTCCGTTCTTAGATTTCAAGCTACAACTCTGCCAATTTTCATCTAAGTAGGTTTGATAGTTTGGTCGTGAAAGCTTAACAAACAGACAGAAAGACAGACAGACACACTTTCGAATTTATTATATTATTAAGGATTAAGGATGTAAAAAAACTCAACAATCTAGAATATTATGTGTGTAAAAAGTATGTTCTATGAACAGTACTTTTTGATTTCTATTTTATGTACAGGTTTTTCTTTACATCGAGAAAATAATTTATAACACTTCGAGAAGACCAGCCACGCAGACAGTCAGGGCGCTCGGGCAAACATCTTCTTGGTGTTGTCTGAGGCTGGCGTTGCCCTTGTCGCTAAGCTACTGGAGATGGATATATGAATTCTAAAGTGTTCACATTATTCTGTCATCCACCTAAGTTGTTTTCCTATAGTAATTTACTTTCGGTTTAAATTTATTCTTTATATACTGTAAATTGGAATTGGACACAGCTCTTGTCAACCCCATGCTAATAAATAATAATAAACTCCCCTCTTTCCCAAACACATCTGGGTGAGCCACTCTAACAAAGAAAGTATGCGCCGAGGGTGTGAAATCAATCACACTTAACGAAAAGGCGTGGAAATTTCAGAGTGACTTTCGGCCGTTTTGGATTGCTATCGTCTTTTGCTTGAAGGACGTATTGGACGGTCCCGTATCGATAGAGTTAAATAACCGAAAGGTTATGGTTGCGGGTGCATGAAGTGGCGTTATGTCTTGTCATCCACCTGTATGCAATATGCATACGGTGATAATGATATCCTGCGCTGACTTCCGTGGTATCTTGTGTAGCCGCGGCGCAATAGTGGTAAAGTCTCGGCTTCGGGACCGGAAGGTTCCAGGTTCAAAACACGATTCCACTAAATATCCATGGTTTATTGGGCCTGTTGCGCATTAAATTATATGTAGAAGGTCTAACGTCCTCCCGTTGGTGTAGTATGGAAGTTTAGAGGAGGGTTACCAGCCAAGTTCCGGCCCTCCCGAAGGAATTACGTCCCATCATCGAAGTGGAGGTAACGTAGCCCCACACCATAAGTGTTGCAACTTTGAAATACCCTTCATTGCAAAAGGACTTGGCCTTATTTACAAACGTTACATACAAGTAGACATTAAAATTAATCCACGATTTTATGCAGAAAGAGCGAGACGCGGTGGCCTGGTGGTAAGGTCTCGACCTTGGGGCCTTATTCAAAACCCGATTCCATCGAAGAACAGCAGTGTAAGCGTGACTGATGCATGCTAAATCTGACAAGGGCCAAATGTCTTCCCGCTGGTGTGGTGCCTACAACCTACCCGAACCAACCTGCCTAATTGGCTTAAGGCCTTAAGAGACCCGGAGGGGAGGGTGGCGCGGAAGTTTGGAGAGGGGGTGCCATATCAGGTCTCCTCCTCGTTATCTGACCATGGTTCAAAATTATGAGGTCCGTCACAAAATAGCCGTCGTGTTGCTCCAAAAAGGGACGTCAGTATAACTAAACTAAACAGTAATTTCTGATTTGTAAACTAAACCCGAAAACAAGAATTAAGTTTCGACAGTAGACATCACGACCAAACTCAGAATAACTGACTGAAATATATTTCAAAAATGCGTCAGCATAATTGAGAGAAATTCCTTTCTATTAACCGGAAAGGTAGATTCCTTTTTACCTACATTAAGGTTAGTAAAATGCATTCAATCCTTATACAAGAGCAATTAAGTATTGAAGCATATTGTGCGGGATTAGAACAAAAAAACTTCTAACGGAGGGCAGCGATCATAAAACATTTAATACTCAAGTTGTTCGTTAAGATGAAATATTCACTTAATTTAAACCATCTTTGTATCTTCAATAGCAAGGAGGAAATAAAGAAAATGAATTTCATTCCATCACTACCATTTCCACCCCGAACTTCATAAAGGTTGAAACTACAGGGTTGAGAGAAGAGAAAAGAATATAATAATTGCGAGCCAATCAGGTGTCTCGAACCTAGGTTGATAAACAATCGATAAACTGCGGCTATCTGTACTTCTAATTCTACGATGTGGCAATGTTAAAAAAAACTTTTAATTCTACTGATTTGAATCATTATTCTATCCTCATTAGTAAGAGAGTTGATTGAACGAAATTTCAAATCCCCATTATTTCCACCCCCTCTAAACAATCTCAAATTTCCAACTCTGACGAATTTAGTTTAGTTCAGTTATATTATCCTCCCATTTAGAAGCAATACGAGGGCAATTTTTGGATGGGTCTTGTAATTTTGCACCCCGGTCACATGACGAAGACGATACCTGAGCTGTCACCCCATCTCCAAACTTCAGCATCACACCAGTGGGAGGACTTCTGGCCACTTCTTATGATTTAACGCGCAACAGGGCCCATACATGGTGGATAATCGGTGAAATCGGGTTTCGAACCGAGTCCCGAACCCGAGACCTTACCACTACGCCATCGTGGCCTCGAACTCTGCCGATATTTATACATTCTATATGGAATCTACCGAAATTATTCTATACTATGCAGTTTTTTTATTCGTATTGCTAAAGCTGTATAAATCTATATATTGATTAATGTGAGAAATCCAAGAAAATTAATATAAAAACATTTAATAAAATTTAATTAATTAAAATATTAATCATTCAATTAAAATTTCTTTGCTGAATGTTTCCTTTTTCAAGTTATAGCGAAATAAGAAATTAATTTTATTCATATATTAATAAAATATTCAAAATTAATTAAAAATTGCAAAAATGGTAACAATGCACTTAAGAATCATTTCGCATTTTAGATATTGTCTATATCGTGCTTTCGAAAAATATTAGAGTTAATACATTTGAAGTTACTTCATTGCTATTTGAAACAGAAATGTAGTTTAATATTTTTAAATGCTTTTCTTTTACTTCTATTCTTTCATTTCTCCATTCATATAAATATCTTAAACAGAAAGTGAGTTTTTTCCCTAGAAGTAAGATTAGTTTTCATAATTCTTTTAACACAAAACTTTCAAATTTTTCTCAGATAGTATCGTCTTCAAATGCATTCACCCAATCCCAAATAGAATGTTGCATTTCTATGTGTAAATTTAATCCCATTTCTAGTGAATTAATTTGTAATGAATGATTCATGTCATTACTAATTTAATGAAGGCAGAAGAAAGACACGAAACAATGCCCCTTTCGAGCTAATTACTATAAACCTTCCGCATTATTTTAAATGCGCATTGTTTAAAATAAACAATGCATTGTTCTTTATCAGAGCCTAAATATTAAGTAACAAGAAAATGTTTTTCACTGAAAAATCATACCCTCAAAATAATTATTTGCTTGCATAAACGTAACTTTTTGAAAAAATTCGCCTTTAAGGCAAATTAAGTTTTCAGCTTTACTTAAAACAAAGATTATATCCTTCAGAATCCTATAAAGAATGGATTTGTTCGTTGTTATGATTTTTTTTTCGTTTCAATCAACCAAAGGGGATTATTTCTTTAATGAAATTTTCTTACGCATGACATGACTAATTAGATTCTGACTCAACGCGGATTTTTAATGCATCAAAAGAAAATGGATATATTTTGAATTATTTTATGCGTAATTATTATAAAAAATTTTGGTTAAAACTTTATTTGGATTTCGAACAAGAGAAAGTTCTTCTGCTTATATTATTTTGCTGATTTTTTAATTTTTTTATTCTCAAAAAGTATTTACGGATATTTATAATGCAGAATCAGAAAGAAGAGTATCATACAGTAACATCTGTCCAGCGATTTTAATGTTCCCTAATTATCCGTGTGGATGTAGAAAATACTCAAATAGGATAAAAATTTTAAAAATTTATCAAACGCTTATTCAAATAAAATTTTCTTTTAGCATCAGAATTTTCACTTATATGAATTTTTATACTTATTAAATATATAAAAAATATAATTATGTGTTATTTTTAATTTTTTTCTTTCAGAGCGAAGTAGATGCTGTATCGAAAGAGTTCTTCTCAACATGTTCGTATGCTTTATTAGCGTATTTTCTTTTCCTCCTTGGAACTTAGGTGCCTATTATATAATCACCTTGTAGACAATTTTAATTCCTGTTCATATAATCCCATGTGCCCAGGCCCAGTGCACATGTACCTCTTTTGAATCGGAAAAATCATGGGAAAAAAATGTCGGAGAAGTTAATGATGGCATGAAATACATTGATAACAGTTGGGGGTGCGCATGTAACTTTTGTTGAGATGAGATGTCGGACAAGAAATTAGCGCCAATTTTTTTCAGTGGTCAGAGACAAAACGGAACAGATCCGGAGAAATTTGTACACTACCCAACTGTTATCAATGAACTTCAAGCCGCTAAAGATTTCTCTGACATTTTGTGTCGTTAATAACTTGTCCACCACAAATCGCATTGTGCACATCGCCTAAAGGATTACTTCTAATGAGATAATTATGTTGTAATGAGGTCTTCTAAACAAGAATAGGTAGCGTTTGAAGCAATCAAAATGAACAGCAGATGTTATTTCCCAATGTTTTCAAAATGGTAATAGCAGTTAACTGTTTCTCACTTAGATTTTCGATTTAAAAAATATTTTTTTATGATTTTATGCAACAGCAATCAAGAGATTAAACTACAAGACAGCTACTCAGGATGATCTCGAAATTTGATAGCAGCCGGATATTTCTAGCATGCTGATATAAATAACATGTACCAGCTACAGTAGAGATCAATGAAATCAAGTATTGTGAATGAGATTTTCCTGTTTTAGAGCTGAAATTCTGTAACGGGATATCCATAACGCAAAGTATCGTGCTGACTATTTAAGCACAAAATTTCTTACATAATTTTACAAAATAAAAAAATACATGTATTGATGAGTTAAAGTACATTAATAGATGTATTTATATTCAATCTGAAAAACAAACAAAAATTTCAAATAGCTGGAAAAAGGCTGTTTGAAACCCACGTGGGACAATATAGGGGAAACTTTGATGTGTAATTATACTTTAAACAGGCGTGATAGCATTAATTAAGAAGGGAAAAATGGAATTTTCCGAAGAAACAGCCGTTCTGAAACAATGAACACTGAGTCCCTGCTCCTTTGGCAATTGCAGAATTAGGATGGCCTTATTTTTTGAAGTTATAATTTTCCAGTTTTTTTTTCCTTTTATTCCAAGAAACAATTAGAGAACTCGTTTGTTCAAATCAGAGGTTTGGGATCACGTGCCGCATAGCGGTAGAAGTGGGAAACATGTGGGTGCGGGCAGCGCACTCCATCGCACCTTTCTTTCAGAGATGTCGACTCCATCCTCAGCCAGCGACTCACACTCTGTATGCTCTAGTCGCTTTCCGTGACAAATATGAGTGCAAATATGGCTTCTAATTCAAAAAGTGGTGATCGAAATATCTATTTAATTGGTAACGAGGGTCACCAAATTAACGGAAGCAAATTTCCATCCAACCGGCAAACACTACCGGTGCCATTTTATAATCTACACTGTGTTAAACAGTCTCTAAGTGAAAGTGACAATTCAGTAGTGCGCGAATGCCTAATTTTTTGGGAGAAGGCAAGGTTTCATAACAGTGGGGCACCTCATATTGTAGAAAAAATTATGAAGATGTACTTTTATTGGCGCAAACTGCCAAAATGGAGGACAAAAACGCAGACAGAACAAGAACGTAAGTTGATATCAGATTTAAATAATTTATTTGACAATGCTGGCGTTGAAACTTTCTAAATTACAAAAACTGAAGACAGAACATTTTTATTGAGTCAAAGAGAGCCAAGGAGGAGGGGATGTCTTTATGGCAATAGATATGAATCTTCTAAAGCGTGAAGATAAGGAATTATTGTGAGTCAGAGAACAAGAAAACATACGGACTAAGGTACAGTGTGGTCGTAAATCGCTGGCAATTGCATAGATTCATCAAAAGAGTTTTCAGGTATTCAGGATATTACTTATCAATCTGGGACTTCATCAACTTATTAACAACTTGTTTTAAACTTCAAAATTAATGGCTGTATTCGATCGATGACACATTAGTCAGTAAAATTCCGCTTTTGTTCTAGGAATCGTAGATGAGTCTTTGAGCCATGACAAAGAAGAACTGGCAATCAATCGAAATATAAATCGGATATCTAGAAGAATTTTATAAGAAAGAAGGCTACTAAGATTATAGAATAATTTAAAGGAAATAAACCTAGTTTCTTTGCGATGGTAAATTACTACTTGTTTTACATAAACAAGATTTAAAAAGAGAAAGGCTACCTATCTTTGTTACATAAAAAGGTAAAAAAAAGTTGTCTGGTGGCAAAATTTGAACATTCTTCATGGAAGGAGCAAACTATGGTTGTCTGGGGTATTCTAAAAGATTGGAGGTTAGAAGACAAGGCTCAAATTCTTTGCTCTGACACAATGAGTTCCAGCACTGGTCGCATCAACAGTACATTTCTAAAGCAGTATGCATATCGAGAAATGGCATATTTTCCATCTCGGCATCAGATGTACGAGAAAGTACAGAGAAGTGTTTTCATGAGGTTACTTCAAGTAACTGGTAGTTAAGATGTTGTTTTCATTAAAAACAATCAAAGAAAAATGGAATAGTTTGGAAAAAGTGCTTGAACTAAATATGTGGTGGGAACGAAATACTGAGTAATGTACAATATCCTTCTAATGCACTTAAAAAATGAAAAACTGAAGCATGATTAAAGGGAGCTCGTTGAATTATAAAGATGGTCAATTTTTGTAATTTTTCAAATTTATTACGAGATTTTCTAATGAATATTTACAATTTAAGTCATTCAGAATTTAGATATGACATCAAAAGATTAGTTCGTTGTTGTTTTTCTTCAGAAAAATCATTTGCAGACTTCATTTCTCAAATAAATTTAAATTTATTAAATAATTGGACGTGGAGAAATTTAATAATCAAATCTCAGTCAGATCTTTGGGATAGGGACGATTCTTATTTAAAGTCATAAGAAACATTCCGGGGAAACTGAGGGTTGTCAATGATACAGCCGAAAGATGGGTAAAATTTATGCAAGCTTTTAATCGACTCTTAACTATGGGTAAAGAGCAAAAGAAATTTCTTTTCCAAGTCCACAGAATACAGTACCCGGACTGCAAAGGAAGGTTATCCTTTTACGCGGAAATTTATTTTAATATATTATTAAAATTGTGTATATTTATTTTTAATATATTATCAAAAATTGTTTCATTAAAATTGTAAATTATTGCAGCAAAATAATACAAATTCTTTAAGTGAATAACAAATATACAATTTTAAATGGTTAATTTTTAGCAATTTTTCCTCCTATATCATATATTTTCCTCGTGGTAGTCAAGTTAGATTACAGTAGAGCTTTTCATGCAGTTTCAGGCATGATCAGATTAATCAAGCTCGATGTGGCACGTGTTAACCTTTATATATTGAAGAAATATTTGGTATACTTACGCATTTTGGTAAAAGGAAAAAGATTAGGGGGTGTGCGCTTAAAAAAATGTTAAATAAATTTTTCGCCATTACAATAAAGACCCTCCCTATTGCCGATAGGTAACTTGAGAGTCATAGGAGTATTGTTGCAAATTATTGTACACCTGCACGTCGTCGTTGGAAGTTGGTGTTTTAAACTTTGTCAAGTACTTAAAAAACACAGCGGGAAAAATATGTTTGGAAAGCAAGTTTTGTCCATCTAAACCTTTGCACTCCAAAACTAATGAATTGATGATTGTGCTTTGCCAATTGCTTGGTTAGTTTGTTAATATTAACGTCCCGTTTTGAAACAATATGAGGGCTATTTTTGGACGGACCTTGTGAATTTGAACCTCGGTCAGATGATGAGACTGACGCCTGGGGTGGCACTCTCTCTCCAAATTTCCTCAAAACTCCAGTGGAGGGTTGGTTGATACCCCCACGTCTGATTTAACATGCATGGGGCTCCCATACACAACGGATCTTTAGCGGAATTTAGTTTAGAACTTGAAACCATCTGATCTCGAAGCCGATACCTTTCCTTTAGGCCACCGTGGCCCCACTTTGTCAGTCGCATTGGCCAGATAAGTTCCCTAAACAACGTAATTAATTTGATTAGCAAACAAAGAAAGTAGCTATAATTTTAATAAAAGCAGCTTGTAATTCAATAAAAAAATTGAATTACAAGCGTTTTCAGCCGAAAATGTGTCACACAACTCAATGACTTTGTAGCCACGCCAGAGGAGAGCAAAGGGTTAAATCATTTATGATATTACTACTGTACCGAGCATAACGATGAGAAAACAAAATTTCGTATGACCCGCATTAAGAGAGTAGATAATAATCTTTACAACAAAATAGAGAAAGAAAGAATCAAAAAAGATTGAATAACAAACTTTTCTGCATCAAAATACAAATATATATGGAGAAGCCTGTGTATAATACTGTCTATAATGATAAACCGGTCTCGAACGATATTTTTTTTGGTCCCGGCGGATTTGCTATCTAAACAATGTTTTCTGAACCTCCCTGCAACGATAATCATTTTATAGATGCACCTGTCTATAATGATAATTTTACCTCTATGGATCCATTTAACACGTCTAATTTGTTTCGGACAAATCATTAGCAGCAAAATGCAGTAGAAATCGATTAGCAGCTGGAATTCCAGTGATATATCAGTAGGACATTGTACATTAGTGGGCCGAAAAAAAATTTTTTTTTCATGTCGCTATCACGCGGAAAAGTTGCGAATTGGTACGAAATAAAACAAGGGAAAAAATAATTAAATTGATTGATATCTTCCGCTCCCGTATCGGCCTTGAAAATAATAAAAAATAACGAAAATTGGCTGTTATTAAATAATTTTTAAAACTTTAAAATTCATCTGGATTTCTTTATTATAGAATTAATATTTTAGTACTCAACTTCTTAAAAGTAATAAATTTTATTTTATCAAAATCAATCTATAATTTCCTGTCTTATATGAAATTACTTGAAAATGCAATTTTTATTTCTAATGATCACCATAATCTTAACACAGCTTCTTGTCAGTGAAATGCAACAGGTCGATATACATGCATAGTAAAAGGTTATTTAGGTCTAAAAAATATCAAATTTATGTATTTTCTTTGTTTAGAATAATTATTGCAAAACTAAGCTCCAAAACTAGAATATTATTTGTTAGTTCAGAGTCTAGAATACAGAAATTAAAAAGAATTAACACACCTTTTTAAGAAAGCACTTGTGCTATTAAAACATCTTTCTGTCTGTTAAATTTTTTGCATGGCATTTTCCTCATTATTTTCACCAGATGATACTTGGAAGTCTGATGTATGGAGAATTCGGGCAATACAAAGAATAGTGTTTTTGTGATGAAATTATTTTCGGACTCAGTTCCGAAAATTTTTCGCAATACTTCTGACCAGCAAAGTCGTTTGGATTTTTAGATCTAGACACATAAATGGAGTGGAGCTCGCAGTAAACAAAGAAGTTTTTATAGTTCGGTGAGTGTGAATTTTCAATGAAAAAGAAAAATCTAAATATCTATGTATTAGAGAAAATTATTAATTAGGGCGACCAGGGACTTTTGAAATCATTCTTTTAAATTTTTAACTAATCAATCCGAAATTCTTACTAGCGAAGTCGTTTGGATTTTTAGGCCCTAGACACATACATGGAGTGGAGCTCGCAGTAAACAAAAAGTCTTCTTAGCTTGGTGAGTGTGAATTTTCAAAGAAGAAGAAAAATCTAAATATTTAGGTATTAGAGAAAATTATTAATTATATTGACCAGGGACTTTCGAAATCATTCTTTTAAATTTTTAACTAATCAATTTTAGATCTTTCAGGCATTACTAGGAGCACTGTATAAGATAACATACAAAATTTCACTGCATTGTATTTATTTATTTCCAAGTTGTGGGTATAAATATAATTTTTAATAAAAATTTATGAACTTTCTGATAAATGTTCCAGACGCTCCAAAAGTACTCGAAATCACTCTAATTTTTTATAAGTTACTTTTAGCCTTTCCGAACATTAATTGGGATTAATCTTTCTGTTTCAAAAAGGAATTTTAAAATGAAGACACAAAATAAATAGAAACGATTGATTTCGGAAAAAAATATGCCCAATATTTCTTATGGAAGAAATATGTAAGGTTTAATAAAAAATAAATTCTATATGAATGCCAAATATTCTTCTCCATATATGTTTTTATACTTATATAAAATGTCATAAAATTTGAAGAAAAATTGAAGCGCCTGGAACATTCATCATAAAGGCCATTAATTTTTATTAAACATTACATTTATACCCATAAATCAGAAAAATAAATATATTGCAAAGAAATTTTGTGTGTTGTCTTGTATAGTATTCCTATTAATGCCCGCAAAATTTCAAATTTATTAGTTGAAAATTTTGAAAAAGGATTTTGAAGGTTAATCGCCTTAAACTTATTCTAAGCAAAGAAAAACCTCTTGTTAAAAGATAAAAACGAATGGATTTAATATTATTCGCTGTCAGAATATCCCAAATGATTAAATATCCTGAGAGTAATTTTCTATGTTGATATTTGCTGTTTCAATAACTTCCCATTTATTTTTAAAACTGGCAACTAAGGTTTATTATTATTTCGTCTCTATCTAAGTTTATATTTGCTTACGGGTTTGTGACAAAGAAAGTAAATTTTATTAGATTTCATGTATCTATATATATGTATCTTATTTTTGCATAAGCTTGTTTGCATAAAGTTGGAGGGCGCAGGACCCTCTGGGTTTAGGGCCGCTTGACCGACTTTAGGGACACTATACTTCTGATACAAATTTGACACATCTCTCGACTGCATGTGTCTAACATGGGAATTCTTTCACGTCGCATTCACGTACTATACTAGACTGAATAAATGATATGATTGAGTCATCACCAATGTCTTCTAACAGCGAAGAGGGCAAGGCAAGCATTCATTTGAATAATTTCCGTATGCCCCGAAGCTTAAAGATTGAATTATAACGACCTGGAACTTCTGATATTTTTTTCTTTACAACTGACTGCCTAGCCTATAAAATTTGTATAATGCGCAGTTTTCGGATACGTTTTCTGTTATTCTGGGTTATGAACAGCATCGTATTTTCAGCGTGGAAAACATAATGCATTACATTCCTTTACAGGGCCAATAGTTTTAAGTAAGTAAGGTAGAGAGATATTTAATTCGCTTTAGACGTATGCGTTGGGCTCTGTGAAATATTTACTAGTTTTAATATTTAATAAATTTGGCATAAAAGACTTCGCTAATCAGAAATATACCGAAATATTTGCGGAATTGAGTCCGGAAATGGTTTCATCACAAAGACAGGAATACTTGTATTGCCCGAATTCTTTTAAATATCAGGCTTACAAGTGAGAAGAATAAGTAAAAGGCCATGCAAAAAATTTAACAGACATAAAGATGTTTTAATTGCCCAAGTGCTTTATTAAAAAGGTGTGTTAATTCTTTTTTTAATTTCTATATTCTAGGTATATGCTCTGAATTAATGAATAATAGTGTAGTTTTGGAGCTTAGTTTTGCAGTGGGTTATCCTAAACAAGGAAAATATATAAATTTTATATTTTTTAGACCTAAATATAAACTTTTACTATGCATATACTTCGACCTATTGCATTTCCCCGACAAGATAATGTGTGAAGATTATTGTGATCATTAGAACTAAAAATTGCATTTTTAAGTAATGCACATATTTTTTGTCAACTTTGAAAGGAATCTTTGACAGGAAGTTATAGACCGATTTTGATAAAATAAAATTTATTACTTTTAAGAAGTTGAGTACTCAACTAATGACACTTTAATAAAGAAATTCATATGAATTTTAAAATTTTTAAAATTAATAAAAAACAGTAAATTTTCGCTATTTTTTACTATTTTCAAGCCCGATGCGGGAGCGGAAGATATCAATCAATTTAATTAATTTTTATCGTCGTTTTATTTCTTACCTATTCGCAATTTTTCCGTAGTATAGAGACTTGAAAACAAAAAAAAAATGATTTTTTTCGTCCCACCCTATTATACATATACCTACCGCAGACCAAGAACTTTGCTAATGTTCGACACAACTGCGATTTGAGGGGAAAATGCTAACAAAGTGGTCAGACAAGCCATTAGCAATACTCTTGCTTTGCGGGAGATACAAGTGCATTGTCTAACTGTTATCACTGCACTTCCAGCCGCTCTCCTCCTTTATTTTCCTTTAGCGATTTGTCCGACACAGTTGCAGTGGGCCTCAGGAAACTGGCAAAATGCAATACCGATTTTCTTTTCTCCTTGGAAAACGACACCACATGGTCCAGAATGTGGATAGCAGCAGAATCGGGGGAAGGGCTAGAAACCATATTCTGTTATAACAGGGGGACGAGGGGATGGGCTAGCAATTGGAATGTGTACGGATGTTGGTAGTCTGTATTCTATAAAGAG
>BGPR01006970.1:44371-75251 GCA_013235015.1 Araneus ventricosus
CATCAATTAATCGATAAATTTAATTAAATTAAGATTGCACTCAGTGTTTCCTCCTTGAAATTAATTTGAAAAAATAAATTCAATTTTCTATAATATTTATAATAATAAAGTAACTAAAATATTAGAAACTTCGACTTTGATACTCATGTGACTATTGAAAAATGTTTTATTTATTGAAATCATCAATTACATATAATCTATCGCAATTCCTTGTTTGTCCCAGAAAATATTTTATATACCCTTTTCGGTAGGCTTAATTGTTTAGGGTTAACTAAATAAGTAAATAAAATATTTTCTCAGATTTTCATAAACTTTAACAGTAGAATGAAAGTGGAAAAGAGATCTTTGATTAATATAACTACATTTCTGTTGAATTTTCCGAAGAATGTTTCAAACGAACAATCTGTTTCTAGAAAATTCTTTGAGTGTGATGTAATAAATGCTTCAATAAACCGACATATAAATAACTTAAAATCAATTTAAGCTTAAATTTGCCGAGTATTCCATTAACGAATTACATGGCCTGCTGATCTAAAGGAAATTGTTAAATGTTATTTTTATAATTGTTTATAAATGTTGAAGCATTTGCGCATTGACTAATCTCTATGAGGTTTCTCATTACATTACTCCAAGTCCTGGATACATCATGCTTTTGTATGCAGTAAACAGGTTGTTTCCGACTTAGATGGAATATTTGGCGGTGTGAATCGGTTAAGAAAACCAATTTAGTGTTTTAAGCTCGTTGTATGTTAGCTCCCATTTCATTTTGTCTTGATTCAGTTTGAAGTAAAGATAAACAATTATTGACTTCAGTTAAAGTGTAGGCATGTAGAAGGAAAGAGTTAAAATTGAAAGAAACAGCTCTTTAGATCTTGCGGTAACGAAAATACAACCAATGATTTCATGAGAAAACCACGAAGTGCAGGCAGTATTTTTTAGTGATTAAAACTTATGTGGCTACTCGACTGCAGTTATATTGAAAATGCGTTATATATTAAGATATTTAGGTACTTGCAAAAGAATCTCGACTTCGTTAAGGGTGGGTCACGCGTTCGAGACTCAATTCTACTGAAGATCCACCGTATACAGTGACCTGATCTCTAGACGTCAACGGTCAAACTGCTCCTGCTGTTGTTGAGCAGAATTTTGGAGAAGGAGAGATGCTTATCATCCAAGACGTCTGCCACGATGCAGAATTCCGAGGTCCACGCCCAAATAAGCCCTCGTGATGCCTTCAAACAGGGCTGGCACGAAAAAAAGCGGGACCTGGTGCAATGTTGATTTGCGGGACATTGAAACTAATTTCGTAAAACAAAATAAAAATTATTGCAATTTGCTATTTATTACACTGCGCAAATTGGTATATTAAGGAATTAAGGAATACGTAAAAATTATAAATAATTAAATTGTTTGATTTATGAACGATTTTGAAGGTGATTAAAATGTTAACTTTACAAAAATAATTCAAAATAATCTTTTTTGAATCACATTTGAAAGATTTTTCTGCAGATACCACGGTTATTGATAAGGTAAATATATTTTTCAGAACAGTCACACACAATTTGAATGCAGTTCATATAAATTAATTTTTAAATAAATAATATGATATTGTGACCCTGTTATACAAAACGATGACAAATCTTGATTTCATTAAATAAATCAATGCATTTTATTTTGTCTCGTAAAGCCGCATTTAAGTCGCTGCGTTTTCAGACAGTTTGTGAATACTATTCTAATTACATAAAAATTCCTATAATATCCCATGTTCGTGATAAATTTCAAATCTCTTCTTAAAAGAAAAAATGTGAACTCTATGTTCACATTTTTCAACTCATATTCTATATATGAGTTGAAAATATTGAATTTGGAAATATTCTTTGATAGATGAAATATAAGATCATTTCCTTAAAATCAAAACTGTTTTCTCTTCATAAAGTTCTTTTATTTTTACATTCAGGTGGCACATTTAACTAACTCTTCCACTATTTTCTTTGCAGTTATTAAAAGAAGATACGAATCCCGATGCACGATACTTTTTTAAAAAATTTAAAAGTTCTTTTAAATGTCAATTTGTATATCGATATCTATATTAGAGTTTTGAAATTTCCTGCTCACAATATTTACTTTATTCGATATGTCATACCAAATAACTAAGATTTATAAAAATTCAAATGAAGTTTATTTTCGCTTGATTGGATTTAGGATTTCTTTTTCATGTCAATAGTGTATTCACAAAGAAAATTCGAAGCTAGAAAAACTCGTAGTACTTGAGTGTGATCTCACAAATTTCACACTTTGGAAGCGACATTCATACGTCGTTTCTGATAGTGGTTTTGGAGGAAGGTATATGAGAGGCTTCTTAAGACTAAAAAAATGAATTTGCAGAGCAAATGGTTTTGAATTGTCTCTAAGAACAAAATTCAAATTATGACTTCTGCAGAGCATACACTGTGCTTTGGAATTCTTTGGAAGATAAGCGCTTTTGTGTAAGCCTGTGTGTAAAACTTCTCATATTAGATCCTTTACAATTAGGGTTTCAATAATTTTTTTGGTTGAAATCTTACAAGTCGGAGGGTGGGTCAAAGTATAGTATAAAATTCTAAAAGCTGCATGCCAACGGCCCTCTTTCATAACACTAGCTCAGAACAGAACGCCGTCCCTTACCCCCGTACCCGTGACCAGACCGGTCACTGAACGGTTTGATGGGCAAGACACGGGAATTTTATTTAAGAAAAAGAAAAACAAAATAAGCAAAAAGAAGGAAATATATACACTATGTACAGCACAGGCATTTTCACTTTTACACTATTAGTTCGTAGTAGTCTTCTTTTCTTTAGATGTTGAAATACCTTTCTTTTATTTGAAGGGGGAATGTCCGGTGATTGAGCTACTTAGTTCAGCTCGCTGGGATGTTGACTGCTAGGGAGGCCGGAAAAGATCTCTGTTTTCGCTAATGAATTTGACAATCCCACGAATTTTCTGCCTGGAGACGAGGTTATTGGCGACCACTTTCAGCCATTCTTGTTCGAAGTTTGGTGCTGGCTTCCTCATATGCCAAGACACTGTATAGATAAACTCCGTGGCATAGTGAAGTGCCGTGCCAATTCCACCACAACTGCAATAATCGCTGTCAGACAGGTGAAATCTTTTGAGGTAGGCAGGGGAAGGTCCATGTTGAGAGAAGAAGATAACATCCTCTCTATTCCAGTTAGTGGGACGGAGACTAACTGAGGGCATGATGTTAAAGATTTTCCTGCCTGTATCGCCATTCTTCCATGAGGTTTACCACTCCTCAAGCATCCTCTTCCGACGGAGGCCTTTTATGAGCGGTTTAGGAAGCTTAGTATGTGAATAGGGTTGCCCATGTTGTGTTGCGTCTTTTGCTAGTTGGTCTGCTCTCTCATTGCCTATATTGCCTGCATGCGCTTTAACCCAAGAGACTTTTATCCTTGGATTTGAAAGGAGGATTTTGAAATTTTTCTTGCTGTTTCGTTTGTGCTCTTCGAAATGGAGGATGCCATGATACTTGCTCTATTGTCTAAGTGTATTTTAGAGGTATTGTGGTTTGGCAGATGAGATGCGTATATTACTGCTTCGTGAAGTGCAGTTAGTTCAGCTTGAAATACGGTGTTGTTGTCGTTGAGTTTAGCAGACCACTGGTAGGCCAAGATGTCATTGGTTAAGACGCAGAAGGCAGCTCCAACTCCGTGTTCGTTTTTCGAGCCATCTGTGAAAATATATATGCTTCTCCGTCTTCAAAAGAGGTTTGGTTCGGTTTGAGATGTTCTGAAGGATGAGTGCACCAGCCTGTTGCCTTCATCTCCAGATCATGCGGTTGGGTATCTGTAATGAAAGGGGGAAGAGGGATTCTTAGGCGATAAATTGTAGTAAACCTGGTACGAACTGTAATTGCATGTGTAGGGGAGGGATGCCGAGTATAGTTTATAACGCTGCCGTTCGGGTGGTGCGATAATCTCCCGATATATGGAGTAGGAATGGCCTTTGAATCGAAGAAAGTTTTTTCTTCATTTTGAATGTTGTATTTAGACACCAAGCTGAAGATCCGTGGGCCAGCATTCTCTCAAAAACCGTTTTATAGAGAGTCCATCTGTGTATCTGAGAGATTCCCCAATTGCCACCTGCGATTCTTTTGAGGTTTTGCTGCATTTTGTTGGCTTTCTCTCCTTGCTTATTAATGTGCTCCAGCCAGTTGAGTCGATCATCAACGTGTATCCCTAGGTACTTAAAAGATTTAACTCTATTTATTTTATACCCGTTTCATGTGATCTTGGGACTTCTTACCATTTTGATGAATAAGATATGATTTGTTTTTTCTGTTGAAATGACAAGTTCATTTTCTTAGCACCAGGAGCTGAATTGGGTTACTGCACTTTGCGTGTCTTCTACAAGGCTTTTATTTGTATTCGCTTTAATGACCGGCACAAAATCATCTGCGAAGGCTTGTATATGAACGTTATCTGGCCAGACTTGATTGAGTATTTCGTTGGCTACGAGGTTCCACTGGGCCGGGCCACTGCACGAACCTTGAGGGCAGCCTTGCTTTTGATCCTTTGTGGCCCTACCTTGTGGGGTCAGTAGTGTCACTTTCCTATTTTGAAGACGGCTGTGAAAGAGTCTATTTATGTTACTTGGACAAGCGCTGGCGTCCAAACTCTTAACTATGGCTCGATGTTGCAAGTTGTCAAAGGCTCCCTTGATGTCAATAGAGAGCACTAAGACATGCTTGCCATCTCTTCGTGCTGTTTTAATTTTGCTTAGTAGCTCGTTGATGGCTGTATCCACAGACTTGCCTTCTCTAAAGCCACGCTGTCGGTCGTTCAGGCGGTTGGTGGACTCCAGATGATAAGTCAGCCTCTGAGTCATAAGTCTCTCCAACACCTTCCCTATTGTCGGTAAGAGTGAAATAGGACGATAAGAGGAGGCCAGCCGCTGGTCTTTTCCTCCTTTCTGGAATAAGATAATATTTCCTATTTTCAAGGAATCCGGGAAGCAGCTTAGATGCAGGCACTTGTTGAAGAGGGTTGGAAAGATATTATTGAAGCGCTTATGAATGATTTTAATTAGGAGGTTGTCGATTCCATCGATACCCGGGGCTTTGCCTGACGGAAGATGTTCTGTTACCGCCGAGATTTCCTGGGGGGAGAATGGACGATCAGGTGGCTGTGTTGTGGTGGTTAGATTGTAATTTGTAGGAATGGCAGGGGAAAGGAAAATCTGGTCCAGGATGTTTTGTGCTGCCTCTTGCAGACTTCCCTTTGGGTCTCCGTTTATCAAGTACGGGATTTGAGATGGGAAAACTGATTTTATAACACTAGCACAGAGTTTGTGGAAGTGAAAAAAATTTAAGACGCCAGAATGGAAAGAATATACAATTTTTATTAATGTTTGATAATTTTAAATTGCGTTAATAAAAAAAATAGAATTAAAACGAAACTGCCAAAAATTTTGATTTTCAGTTTCAACTGGTTTCTGGAGAAGGAGGCTCGTCGAATTCGTCAATAACAATGGATCTAAACAAAGAAATTTCTTTCGTTGGTGGAATAACGGTGACTTTTACAAAAACGCTCTCTATTACAATCGAATTTTTTTCTCGCCGCATTTTCTGCCGTAAATTCGGACATTTTGAAGATCCGGACATTGGTCAGGACGTGAGCTTGAAATTCGGGTGTATGATAACCTCAGTTATAGTACCAAAGTCCACACAGTTCCCTACCAAATAT
The DNA here is from genome assembly GCA_013235015.1 of Araneus ventricosus. NCBI lineage: Eukaryota > Metazoa > Arthropoda > Arachnida > Araneae > Araneidae > Araneus > Araneus ventricosus. The sequence continues at coordinate 50,113 of BGPR01006970.1, forward strand.
AATTCATCTTTTTCTGATAGTCTTTCAATTTCGTCAGAAAACACTTTTCCAGTGGAATTTTTTAAATTAAAAAAATGATTCGTTTTTGTACACTCTTGTCTATACTTATAAAAGTCAATGTTTGCGTGTGTATGCGCGATGTCCAGACGAATCTATAGCACCTACAACCATGAAATTTGGCACACAGGCACTCGTAATGATGACTCAATGCACCTCGAAACCAGAATTTTAAAATTTAATCTAGAATTTTTTATTTAATGTTTTGTGAGGTTTCCGGTCATTTTTGGAACGTTTACGGCTGTAATACATTTTCTAATGATTGCTGAAAAACAATCAATGCACCATCGGATAGAACAAACAATTTTCGTTCTAATGAAGTTTGTTTTGAGCTTCAAACATAATAATTTACTGAATTTTGAGAATTTTTTAAAAAATAGTCGGTTTTGCCATCGAAATTTAATTTTTGTTTTTAAATTTCCTGTATCCGACGTTCGAATAACACTATTATTTTCATTTTTTTTCAGCTTATAACTGGAACTGTTCTGTCGTATTTAAAACAAGAACGGTTAAAATATCTTTTCCCCTTTTTTACAATTAATTTTTTTCCTGGTCAGTTGAAAGATATTTTTGTCTACCGAGCTTCCTCCCGCGACACTTTTCCGGAACGGTGCTGGCAATTTGATTGGCTGACGGTGCAGAGCGCAGGTGACGTCAAACCCTTCAGCAGAATGACTTCGATTATCATTTTCGGCAGTGTCTTAACGTGTTTATGTCTCGCATATTTTATTTGCTTTATAATAATCATTTTCACGTTGCAAGTTTTTAATATTGTTTCGGATTAACGTACTCTGTATTTTCTACAGTTCAAATGTCATTATCCCGAAGAAAAATAAGCGGGAAAATCAATAATGTGTATCTTTTGTTTCGTTCTCAGAACTTTTTCATGCCATCGTGGCTAGTTTTTTTTTATTATTATTTTGTTGAAGTCTTGATTTGGCTGATTTTTCGCAATAATTTCTCAATAGAATGGTTTTGAATAATTGTACGAAAAAAATAGATAAACCATCGGAAACAGCTCACGATTTCCGTTCTTATGAAGTTAGTTTTGAATTTCTAACGTAATAACCTCTGCACTCCGGGTAAAACCGGTGGTACTCCAAGTGGCGTAAGACCGGGACAGTCGGTATTGATGATTTCTCCGATTAAGACGATAAAAACACATCGGACATTGATTATTTATATTTCAATGATGTATTTTCTAATTTAAATAAAGAAGCAGGGTTAACAATGTAAAAATTGTCTTAACTGTGCCCCCGAAAGCTGCAGCGGCGCGGAGGAAGAACACAACTGCTTTACAAGTAAATTTTGTAACTAATATTCTTAAATTGTCATATAAAATAAAAATGATTGCAACTTTTCCTAATTTTCCATAACGTAAACATGTTTGCCCGGTTTTTCCCAACTAGTGGGGTAAAACCGGGTAGTGTGACTTTTTTTTAATAAAAAAAATCATTTATAAAATAAGTAATGGAACTGTGACTTTTCTGGAAAGATATATTGCACTACGATAAACAATGAATATTCTATTGTATAGCAACGGATTCGGAAACCTTTCGCACTTTCGCGCATGCGCCGGGCGGTGTTATTTTCATTAAAATATTGGGAAAGTGAAGAATGGAAGGGTGATGTTTACATTTTACTGGGTGTGATCTAACAAAGAACTCCGGAAATGCGCTCATATGACTCATTGCCTGACACCCCTTTCCGGTGTAAAATCGTCCAAAAGAGGTAGTCTCGGAATCTGTGGTCAGCTTATAATAAGATTTGAGAGCTCTATGTAGAATATTTTAACTCCAACAGGACCTCGAACCTTAGGTTCTCCTTTTCACCCCACTTTCCCCTATACTTTTTTGTAGAATGTATATGAATTAACTTGCCTAATGGATACGATTATTTCATTGCAGACTTTAGAGTCGATTTTCTCTATTTGTTTCCCGCGGATCAAAGTAGATCTCCCCGAATCATCCAGTTTGGTACTCTACCCTAAAACCCTGGTCTCCTACACTTTTTTTTGGAGTTCCAGTTGCGTGCAAACGATGCTATTCGAGCTAAGGATCGTAGCCGGGGGATAAGGCTCATGTTTTTGAATCGCAGTTCATTGGACAATAATCGGGGGAATGTTTTATCCGGTTTAAAGTCTTTCACAGGAGTTTGAAAGAGTCGTCGTAAAACATAGATTGGATAGTCGTTTTGATGAAGGATAAATCGCAAGTCATATACCGTAGTCATGCTTTCTTAGGGAAGAAGTTGTTTACCATTTAGCAGGAAACTTTCTACGATGTTTATCAAGGTGATATAGAAGCTAATAGGCTTTCAAAAAAATACACCAGTTTCGCTTTTTTCATGTTTTCATATATTGATGGATTAGAGTAAGGTCGCGTTTTGAAGATACATTAGGGTTATTTGAGGACGACCCTCAAAATTTTGAACTGTGCTCAAATGACGGGGAGTTGATGGAAAATAGCAAAACGAAATGACACAAAACCTATATATAATATACAGTGATGCAATAAGGAACCAGCTCCAATGTAAGCATCTTGAGGTAGAATAGTTTTAACAAAACTTCTAATGCTTTATACAGTTATGCTATAAGGAACCAGCTCCAATGTAAGCATCTTGAGGTAGAATAGTTTTCACAAAACTTCTAATGCTATATTTTTCGAAACTCATTATTGCATCAATAAATAGGTTCTAAAACTGCCATAATCTGGAAGCGTAAGCGGTGAGGCGAATTCCAAAAGGAGGAAATATTCCGAATTTATGCTTAACGGGAAAATAAATCCATCTGAGATTACATAGCAAATATCCTCTTCATTAGAAATAATAATAATAAATCAAATCATAAATGAATGAAATAATAATAATTAAAAATACCAAAGATGATAGCATCAAAACTGGAATACAGAATTACTGCTTTCAGATTACAAATAGTTTATTAATATTAAGTTTTTATTAATAATTAATTATTATTTAGTTCTTTTTTATTTGTTTTATTCGTCATCCTCTCGTATCGGAATAAAATGCTTTTTTTGTATAATAGCGTTTTGTATAATAGACCTTTTGCTAATTTATATAACAGAGTAAAGATGAGCTTCAAAGCATGCCATAGTTTTCTCATTTTTTTGTAATCTTTATTTCGTTTCTGGAAAACTAACTAATCACAAGAGGTTTTGAGAAGTGATATCTAAAAATATAAAAACAATGCATCCCTTTTTTCTTTCTTATTATCTATATTTATGAAACCCCTTTGTTCTATTTCGCAGCGGAGAAATATTCTCTAAAATTTCATTAAAAAATTTGACGAATATTAACTCAGATGATCCAGTCTTTTATGCAACACTGAAGAAAATCATGACAATAGAAACCATGATAAAAGAACAGCAAAAACGGAGAAGAAAGGGTATTTGAAATCTTTTTTTGCTGTGGATCGAAATCTTTTGTTCTCTTCTTGCAGTTGACGCTTTTGAATTAATAAAAGCATTGTTGTGTATGTATGTAAAATAGTGTTTGTGTTTACGACTGCTGGAATATTAATTTTGAAATATTTATTTTTTGTTTCTGCACCAATATAATTTACTCATTTTCTTATTTCATTTAATAACAAAGAAAACGATGTAAGTAAGCTATAAATGAAAGCACAATGTGTTTCGAGCATTTTTCTAACTTTGCCCCCAAATTGCAAAAATGGTCGCCAAATTTATCGCCAAGATTAGGATTTCAGGGAAACGACTTTATAGCTTTGTAACAATATGGAATTTCATGGTGCAATTTGCAGGAGAAAAAAAGATATGTCATTGCACAGTTCATGGCAACATGCAGTTGGATGTGAATTGACAGGCACAGTTGTGTTTGGCCATGTGTCTCTGACATTGGATGAATTGATTTCGTGTGTTGATTAGGAATTTTATTTAGCAAATTGCTGTTTAAATAGTAAGTAGGAATTGACTTAATTTTTTTTTTATAAATATTACTTGTTTTAGTTAGGTTCATGTTTACTGTGAATAAATATAACGACCATATTATACGTGTGTTTCACTAACCGAAGTACTTTTGTCCAGCTATATTTATTAAATCGATCACTGTGCATCGCCAGGAAAACGCCAACATTATGAAATCAAAAGACAACAGTGACAAACTGTCAGTCAAAATGGTAATTTATGAAGTTTTTAGGGTTGCCGTTCAATTTTAGGCAACCATTTTATCTGAAACAATATAAACAGGTTTTAAAACACTTCGATAATAATATAATTATAATAACTTTGATTCGAAGTGGGTATTGTGTTCTAGGTCAAATAAAACCGTTCTTGTTAAGCTTTCTGCAGATGTGCAGAGTATTAGATTTATTCAATAGGAGTTCATTGATTTTATTCGAACTAGGTGCTCATTGATTCTCTTGTGTTTCGAATCAATCAATGTCACAGATAATTTGTGAAATAGACCATGCAAGCGAGAACCATTCCTTAGGGGATATTCTGATGATGTACTTACCATGTTTATATTTGCTTATCCTCTCAGAATAACAATTCGTAAACTGGATTATAAATTATAACAGATCGTCGCTGAACATCAGCAAACAGAAATACGTATATACTTACCTTATTAAATCTGTTATTTTGTCATTAAAATGAAGAATAGACATTTTCTCGTTGTGAGTCTTGATTAACATAAGGATACTTGTGCTGTGATATTGGCAATTTTTTTACTCTACATTTTTATTACAAAATTTTGTGAATAGATGTAAATTGCCGTTTGTGTTAGTCTCAAACGGATGTAGTTGTGAATTTTGGAACCAACTAATTTTAAGTTCACTAGTTTAATCTCTGTCTTTGAGTATGAAGTTTCCTTTAATACAAAAACGAAATAACTTTTCATCTACTGCAAACTACTTATGATTTAATAGTTAATTTTGGAGTCACGCAACTGCATTTGAAAATTTTCTATTAAGCTTCATGAAAATCTTCAAAATGTTATCATTGGAGTTGGTTCCAAGTTGCATAATTGTGTTCAATTATTGCTTCCTTTAAATTTTAATTGGTATGTATTTTGTATTAAATATTAGTTTACTTTAATTTAATAAATTTAATCACTTTAAGTTAATATTACCTTAGTTATTTCCATATTAGTTTTTGCATTTACTATGAACTACTTATCATAGGTACCTAAAAACAGTTTTGATTAATTGTCAATGAAATGACAACCAATCATGGCAAATGTTCTCGAAACTTTGAGAAGATAAGCCTAGAATTTCGTAACCGTGACAGTATCTTCATAACGTCGGCCTTAAAAGATGACGGGTGAACAATTTTGCTTCAATTTCGTATGTTATACCTGTCAGAGGTAAATTATATTAACCCATGAACGTCCTATTTTTTAAAATGGTTTTTGACTTTCATTTCTTGAATAAAACATGGGAAAATATTTTTAAGAATCCCATTTTGGTTTAAGTAGTATGGTTTATGGCTAAAATACTTTTTGTTACAAACTGACAACACTGGGCTTTATTACAGAAAAAATTTTCTTGGTAAAATTCTAAAATGTCAAACACAGATAAGTTTTAATAAATAATGATACGGATAAGGAATTTCCTTCAACAATGTAGAATAAAACATGGTTTTTTCAAGCGTACAAACAAAGCTAAAAAGATGCAGATTCAAGTGAAAAACATCACTTTATTTTTATTTTTTAACAGCACTCATTACAGTTTCATTACTTTTTTTCAATGATTTTTTTTATAAAAAATGTCAGAAACTTAACTTAAAACTTAATTAAACAGTTTTTCGCAGCAAAGTCTTTCTTTGATTTTCATTCGTCTACTTCTGTGTGGTCTGATATCCTCGGCCAGCATCAGAACTCCTCTCATCTTTTTCTCTCCCTAGTTTGAGCCACCTGGCCACGAATCTAGCCCTGCTTGATACTCATTTTTTCCTCCCCATCATTGATTGATACGGCGTCAACAGAAGTTCTTTCATATCTTGGTTTTTATTGCCATTATCCGGAGTAGAATTCTCTTTTTTTTTAGTATTTGTGTGACTGATCAGAAAAACACCTACACTTTCAATTTAGGATCATTTAAAAATTTGTGAAGTTAATTGAACATCGAATAGAGAGAGTAGTTAACGTCGTTGATTTGCCTTGCAAACATACTGAAATATATAAGCTAATATATAATCTAAATAAAACATTTTTTCGATTTCCTCCTCAGTCTCCTTTTTCGTTTCTCAGCTCCTTAAATTACATACGTGTTTTTATTATATACGTTTTTATTATATACTCCTTAAATTATATACGTTTTATTTACGTGTTTTTTTCCTGAACTTGCTTGTACCGCGACTGCCTTTAATTCATTGTGGCGAGACTTGCAAAATTAAATGTCTTTCTTTTGGGCATTTATAAAATAAGTAATTTTAGAAGTTTAAGAAAAATCGCTAACTGGTTAGGTCTTTTCTATAAACTAAATGAAACAATTTTTCTCCGCCACGTTTTCCGTTTTTCGGGACTCAAAAACATTCAATGACCTTACAGATTAAGTCGGAGGATTTAAAATTTATTAAAATTAAACTCGAAACATCGCATTGTAATCAAACTAACGTCATTGGATTATTGTACGTGCACAGTAAAAGTTGTATATGCTTCAAAATAAAAACGGAAGTAAGAATATTGACTTGGAGTTAATGTCCAAAATCAAGCTATATTTTTTTTATCATGCAGCACGTGTGATTTTGCCTCTGTTAATGAAATACGTGAATGAAGGACTTGATGAATCAATAAATAAGTCAAATTTGATTTTATAACAATAGAAAGCATTGTAACGAATGGGGCATAAAATGCATTTTTGAAATGTTATTTAAAATTAGAAAAAACATGGTACAGAAATGAAATTAGTATCTTTAAAGAGATAATTTTCTCTCTCTTTAAGATGGTGTAAAAATAACTTTCATGCGATAAATATCACAGAAGTTATTGGCGAAAAACCTCTAAAAATAGCTTAATTTTCGTTATTTAATTAAATTTCTTAAGAACTAATTAGTTCTGAAAGTTGAAAACAGCACAGTTGACCTAGAAATGTGCTCTAGAATGTCGTGTTTCATGGCGCTACCGTTCACCGTTTAGGAGGAGTTCTTGCGACAGACAGACACATGTATTTTCTGTTTTATATTATAGATTGCTTAGCCTTCTAGGTGCGTCAGGCTGAAGAATTTGAACTGCGAGGCGCACTGGAATCACAGTTTTAAATAAATGAAAAAATCACTATTTTATTAGTTGTGACGAAACCTTCACCCAAACCTTCCTTGTTCTTCATAGTATTTGTGAGCTAAATTTGAAGAGAATCTATTCTTCAGTTTGGATTTCTGTGCCGCACAAAAAAAATTGTGTTTCAGTTCATTTATATAGATTGTATTAAACTTCATTACGGACGGTACAGAGGCTTTATCAGTGAAGCTACATAAAGGCTATTTTTGAATGAGACTTGTAAAATTGTATATTGGTTAGATGACGATTACAACAATTGAACAGGAAACCCACTCTTCAAACTTCCACACCACACTGGAGGGAGGGGCAACTCTTGACCCAAAAAAGACTGAACTTGCATCACGACCCCTTGCACGTGTGGAATAAGGTATCGCACTCACGACCTTCTTGTCTCGAATCCTATACTCTGCCATCTAGCCACCACGATCAGTGAAAAATGTACTTACATGAAAAAAACTACAATAAACGTTAATAAAAATGTTAACTTTGCTCTTAATGTCTGGATAGTTAATTATACACGGGATAGTTAATTAACAAAAGAAGCACCGGTTATGTGTAGGCGACTTGGCTGGATTTTAGCATAAATGGAGTTCCTCTCATGGGAAAGAACGGAATTATTAGACATTTATTTTTTTTTTCGCCATAATGAAGGAAATGCACGAGCGATGAACAGTTTTGCCTGCAGGTTTTCCCCTACGATACCGAAAAGGACTGACTACTTATGTATCAAGCTTCTTTTACATTCTTCTGTAGCTGCCAGAAAACACCTTTTTTAGACGCGTACTTTCGATACCGACAAAAATAAAGCAAAGTAAGTGAGAAACCCTCTTGACGCAGCATAAAAATGTAAACTAACGCAGCTTTTTAATTAAAAGAATGGATGTTCATTCTTTACTTTTTCAATATGTAAATAAACGAATTTTGAATTTTCCAAATTTTTACAGAATTTTTTGATTTTCATTCTGTTTAAAAATATTCGAAAAATTATTCGAATATTCGAAAAAATATTCGAATGAAATTTTAAAAAAATATGTCCCTTCCATTATTTAATTATTAAATGACTTTGACATTTGTTTCTTAAAATATTTTATCATATTTTCTGATTATGTCATTTCCATATTTACAAGAAAGATATAAAATTTATGTTCCATGTGAAAATTGAAAATACATTTATAGCATTGCTTTTCGAAAGAGAAATGTTTCATTGGGACAACTTTTTATAGAACCTTTTGTGACTGTTTCGTAAAGTAAGCTTTAAATATAGTTAGGAAACATTACTAAGAAAAAAAAAATATTTGATAAGATAATTGATAACAAACCAAGATCTCTGTTAAAATTGAGATTAAGAATGGTAAATTTCGTTTCAATAATAATGAATTACAAATTAATTAGATAAAAAACTGAATAAGTTTATATCGTTCGTTTGCAATTAAATTAAACATATAACGAGTGAATAAAGATTGTGAAATATTTGTGTACGTGCGATTAAAAAACTTGCAACGAACATTATTCCAAAACAAATTAATTAATGAGAGACATTTCATTAATGATTCTCTTCACCAATTTATTTTCTTATTTTTTTAGTCCTTTATACACTAGTTATCTTGCTTGAAATATTTTATGCAGACATCTTTTCGAGAAATTAGTTTTTTTGGGAATACAGTAAGTTTAGATTTTTCAGCACTTAAAGTTCTCAATTTAGCTAAACATTCAAAGCTCTCACTAAATAATTAATTTAGAGAAGTAAACTATTTGAGTTAATAAACGAATGACAAGGCCACTTTCTTTTTTAAAACGACGAGATGTTGCGAGCGTCAGATAAACGCTGAAGAATTTTGTTTCTTTCTGCATGTTTTTAAGAAATAATCAAAGGAATACGTGTATTTTTCTGAATAATTATTGATTTTACTTCTCTTCTCTTGGGAATAAAATCGCAATGTTTTTACATGTAAAGAAATTATTTATCTAAGATCTGGTTCCACTATGAAATCTTTTGAAACATTAATTTATTTTGTCTGTTTCTTTCTTCAAACTTTAAACAAGCACAATCGTTTCTCCCAGATCTGTCTTCCATATTACTAATCGAATATTTCTAGATTTTCCACAGCAGAATCGTATGAAACAAGAAAAACCAATTATATTGCAAACTCCGAACGACAAGTGAATGCTCTTATGTGGTGGTTGGCCAGTCTCCAAGTTTTCACTGAATGACAAAAGCAGTTTCTTCTTCAAACGCTTCTGGAGAAACCTTAAATAATTATTCAAATTTTAGAGTTTATTTTTTAAATCTACTTTTAGAATCTCCTCTGTGTCATTTAATGTGAAAGGGAAAGAATAAAATGAGAAATTTCTCGGTAATTTGTAGCATTGATGTTATTTCACTAACATATTTCTTCCTTTTGCTTTCTCGTATGGATAAGTTTTCTGTTTTGTTTATTTGCATTAAAGTAGGACTTCCGTCATAGACACCGGCTTCCAGTGGTAATGCTAAGTCAATGGGAATCTTCAAAATTTCAACACTTAGTTTATAAATGACAATTAAAGTTTAAAGTAGAGTTTTCTGATGTTTTGGCTTAAGGATACTTTGAAATTATTAAATTTCATATTCCTATTGCTGTAGCTCTAAATGTTTACTTAAAATAAAAGCTTAATTTTCTGAAAAGTTTGCCATAATTGTTCGTTATCTTTTTCTAGCGACTTCTAAGGCTTTTTTGGCGATTAAATTTTTAACTATGCGATTTAGATAATCACTGGAGATTAAACTTTTAACCAAACGATTTAGAAAATTACATCGTTCCATTTGGAGTTTAGATGTTTTAAGAGTTTTTTTTAACCTATTGAAATAAAAAGAATTGCACGAACTCAAAGAACCTTGAATTCAACGCTTTGTGTCCTAAAGAAAGAATTGATTCGAACTTGGCGCTTGATACAGTATCGAAATGGATTTGACGATTGCTTAAATCGGAGGGTTACCGGAAAACGGTCTACGAATCCAAAATAAACAACTTCGCCCAAACTTCGTATGGACGAATTACTTCCATACGAAGTATGAGTGTTATAGAAAGAAGAAAAGTTGCAATCGTCAAATAACTCGATCTACAGATTTTCAAGAATCCTTACATTTTACCCCTCCTTGAGTCCAAAAGAAACATTTTTGAGATGATGCTGTTGCAGATTCGAAGTATAAAATTAAAGCAAATTTTGCTCTTAACATGAACATCAAAACCTTTCGGAGTTGCGATTAGCATTTTTCATGTCATATGCTAAAAGAAGAAGGTAAGCATAATATATGGTGAAAGCAGGATGAACGAGACGGAATTTTTATAATAACATGAGAGGGAATTTGTTGTAGATTTTTTGGATAAAAACCATGTTTGTATTTCTTTAGACTAAATTTAAATAAATTTTATCACCAATGTTTTAGTAAAAAGAACGTAGTGTTTGTCTTTCTTTCGCGATGCTTCATTTTGTCTACAGCTTTTTTAAAACAGATGTCTCTCTGTGAAAACGATAACTAAAAAAATAGAAAGCTAGACGGATGCTATTTGGTAGACAGTTTTTACAGGAAAATTTTAGAGTTGTGTCTATGGAAAGTCTGTATGTCTGCTCACCCATGTTCATGTGAACACAATAACTGAAAAACGTACCAAACTGTATGAATGAAATTTGGCATATTGTTTTGGGCTAATTTCATGCAATTCCAGTAACCATATGCCCATATGGTTACTGGAATTGTGTGACATTTTGGATAAAGTCCAGCAAGGGGTTAACCCCAGTCAAAGTTCGTGCGTATGTGAAAGAGAGATCTAAATAAAACAGACAGACTGTCCATTGACGCTTTTGTCTGATGAGTGAATTTTAATTTAAGGTCTTGACACAAAGATTGCATATCTGATCAAATTTTGGGCTTATAGGTCTCCAATATACACACTCGATAAACTATAATTGGTCAACGGGAAGAGATCCAATATACATACTCGTTACCCTACATTATACTACGAAGCTAAACACAAAATACTCTGTATATTTAAGTATACGAGAAAGTGTAGGACAGAGCTCTCCCTTGGACTTAGGCTAGAATACCTGTTGCATCTATCTGACAAACGTTGTTGACTTTTAAATCTACTCGATTTTCTCTTGAGTCTGGTGTATAACTTATAACTCTCGAATAACTAAGTAAAGCAGCCACGGCCACCATCTATGTTTCCCAAACGAATCTTTAATTACAACACATCTTAAAAGCATAAAACAATACAACTCAAACATGGCTACCAAACAAGAACAACTCCAACAACGCCCACAATCTTAGCCTTTAAATGATCGTGTAGAGAGACTGCGCATGCTCGAGACGACTCCTCTACAGACACAACTTTTTTACATCTCAAAATACCACTGATTTTATTTACGATTGATTTTGCGTCGGTGGGCCAGTTTTTTCCAAAAGTCTTCTAAGAAGGCAATTCATCCCTATATTTTGGAGCTAAATCAGACTTTTACCTTAGGTGCTACACAAGGACCAAAAGAAGATACCACAATTCTCCTTTTTTCAAGAGTATTTGACTCATGGACTTATCAACATAACCACCACCAACACACTCCATTTTAATCGAGTTTATTATTTGGAGTATGCATATCGTGACTATTTATTTATTTCCTCAAAACGGGACATCTACTAATTTTTAGGTAGTAATATGTGTATTCAAGAAAATGTACACTGCTTTAGTTTTTTTTATTAATGAAGGAAACAGAATGAATACGTGAAAATAAATTATTTATGTGATATTGTGTTTTTCTGAAGAACAAATTTTTGTTTCAGTATATTTGCTGTTGATTTCAATTAAAGATAAAATTCTGGGCGGATTTCTTAAAATTTACTTAGATAATTACCATTGCTTTAAGAATTGCTACTTGAAACTATGTTTTTTAGCTCGTTCACAACTTATTCATAAGAGAAAAGAGCCTTTCTATGAGTGCATTAGTGCTGGTTAGATACAAAATACGAAAAAACGAAAGTTCGTACGGTTCAAATTATTGGTGTGAAAATGTTTGTTCAATTTCACCCAATGACTTTCAATTGAAATATTCCCAGAGTTTCATTCGATTACTTTTTGTTGTGTAATGTAGTTAAAAAAACGTACAGCCTAGAAGGCTTCTCACCGACGTGCTTATCTCTGACACGTATAGCACATGTCCCGTCATCGCCACGCTACTAGGCACTACCGTTGGATTTTCTGACTTTTCACTCCTTTTTTGAAATTGAACAATGGGTTGCTCTGTTTCTGAAAAAAAGGGACATGTCGGCGTCCTAAACTGTGATTGGCGACAAACGGATAGGCTATCTAAAAACAAATCCTATGGTCACATTAAGTATGCATTACATTTCTGTATATGAGCTATTCGCTGTCCCGGATCCTAATGCTAAAAGATTGAAAATAACTGGTATACTATTAAAATCTATCATTCATTTGTGAACAAGTACAAGTGAAATAATTTAACAAGAGATATAAAAATTAAAGATTAAACTTAATTGGTTAGTTGATTATAGACAATTTTGTTAATGCAATCACTGGATGCTGCTGCGTTGCGAGCAAAAGGTATATTTTTATCACTATTGTTTACTTCTTCTGTTTCTTCTGTACTTTCTTTTTTGTAATTAAATATATTCGTTTGTGAACTGATGTATCTTTATACTGTTATTTAAGTTCCTATATTTATTTCTCATTAATATTTTTATTGAAGAAGGCAATATAGACAAATCCATTCATTCATTCACAATCCACACCGAACCAGCGTGCCAAAATTGGCTTAAGGCTTTAAATGGCCCGGAGGGGAAGTTTTGTTCTTTTATTTAACCTCAAAAAATTTACATTCTACAACGAAACACTGATGGATAAAACTACATCAAAATAAATTTAAATACAATACTCAGTCAGTCAATATTGACAGCTTTGACTGGGAGAACATAGCTACAGCGTAATTACCTACATCTAATACATAAGACACCCATGAATCGGGTGGCAATTAATACAAATAACGATAGTGCCGAAAATGGCCGAGAGAAGACACAAAGCCATGTCATTCATAGTTTAGGAGTAAATGCCTGGTAAAATTAAGGAAAAAAATATACTTGAGAAATGGGCTACATTATCGAAACATCATGCTTACGAAGTATTAGAGAATTTCCGCGCACAATTCTTTGTTTTATTGACTGTGTTTGAATTTATTCAAAACAGTTCCTTTATTTACATCAACTAAGTAGTTCAAATCTGCCTGCTCCGCATCATAAATTTTATTCTTAAAAGCCATTTCTGGGAAAACCAAGGAGATTTGTTGGTACGGGAAACAAACTTCCACTTAATTAAATTGGAGAAAAAAATATATTGCGAAAAATTATACGATGTCTACTCTCCTCTGCTTTTACATTCAATATTACAGCATCACAATTAATCGAGACAACTAGTTTGGGACTTCGTCTTCACATTAATTAATTGCTCTTAATGACGGAACAATGGGTTGAAAAACTTAACTTGCGAGAACACGAATCGAAAGTCTCGAATTGAGCTTGAGATCACTGATTAGATATTCGATTTCAAATAGTAACAACAACAAAAATGAATAAAAAGCGAACAAACATAATTTTTGATGCAAACGCTCACTGTTCGTCTTTCCTTAATTATGAATTCCATTTCTAGTCATGAAAAGTTTGTTCAAGGAATAATTTGAACAACACTTCGGTGCTTATTCCAAGCGCTTATATAGATGATTTAGATAAACTAATTTTCTTTTAATAAGCGAGGATAATTCATGCCATTTACGATATTTTAAAGGAGATGAGAAGGTGTTCTCTAATAAGCGGGAAATACGCATATTTACACAAAATTCAGATACAGTAGACTCTCGTTTAACAGGGATCGGATTATTCGGGTTGCGGATTATACGGGACGACAAAAAAAGGAAGCGCAGATTGCAGCCGTTGGAATGAGCGGGAAGACTTCTTATTGTATTCAACAACTCTTCCTATTGTATTGGACTCATCCAGCCGACCTTGAGTCCAGTTAGACTGTTCTGAAAATGTGGATGAAGAAGCAGTGGAACAATGGATTAACGAAGATTCAACATTGGAATGTTGCGAAGCTTTAGGTGACGATGATATTGTGTCCCGTGTAACTTGTGGTTCAGAAGAAACAAGGAATTTCGAAGAATGTCCTCAAAGTGAAGTAGAAAATCTTGTAACTCATCAGAAATTAAGGCATTGAGGCGTTACTTAATTACTTGGAGCAAGAAGATGAAAGCACACCTGAAAAAAATGATATTAAGAAATCTGCGTAGTATTATTCGTCGAAGAGTAAATGAAAAACAAAAACAGACTTCTATCATTTCATTCTTCACAAAACAGTGAGGTAAACTACATCTCTGTTTTTCTTTTTAATTTAACGAATTGTAAATGTAAATAGCATTAAAATCTTCTTGTTAATTTATTTCTTTTGTATTAATTGAGATAATAATATCTTATTGTAAAATAATTTTACATTTTCCATCATTTTTTCCAAAAATCTTCATCAAGATTTGCATAAATTGTATTATCCGGGACGAAGCATTTCCCGACCATCCCGGTTAATCGAGAGTCTACTGTATATATATTATTACTAAGGTGACCAACTTTTTCCATGAAAAGGAGGATACAAATAAGTTGAAGATAAAGACATAAATAAAAGATACATTTTATTCATGGCAACAACAGTGCAGAATAAACTATAATATGATAAATACATAATAAAAAACATTTGTAACATTATATATTACCAGTCGATCTCTCCAGCGTCCGGCGGGTTCGCGGCCATTACCCACTCTGCTCAGCACTGCCTCTGCCATCTCTCTGCTTCGAGGCTCTCAGCCACTACTTTTTTAAGTTTTAAATATTGCATGAAGATCAGTGGAACAGACCATAAAACCATAGTATATTTCATATTCTTTGTAGACAACAGATTCCTTTAAAATGGTAAAATGTTTCAATAAACCTCATCTCGTTGTAATGTTTTGTATGACTTTCTAACGAATTTCATAATGAAAGCCTTCAGATCCATAAATACAGAATGATATCGCCCTAAATAAACATTTTCCATCACCTAGAATAGGTATCTTACAATATTTTTGACGCGCCATTTTGATGGAACTGTTGGGATCTATATATTTAAAATGATATGGTAAAACCTTTAGACAGTTCACCAGCCACAACCACTCTACGGATTTAGATGATTTTTATTTAATAAGAAAGCTTATGACGTCTAGATAAGTCATGAAGGATCATCTGCCCCCACCTCCTCATTTTCGAGCGAAATCGAAAAAACATTTCTCCATCATATAATATTCTCTATCTGTTTTTTCTATTTCGTTCAAAAATGGTGGGGGGGGGGACCGATGACACGTGATAACATATATAAACGTCATAAGCTTTCATATGAAATAAAAATTGTCGAAATCCGTCGAGTGGTTGTGGCTGGCGAACTCTCTAAAGGTTTTTTCCCATGGAGAATGTGTGGAGAAATATGTTTTCGATTTCGTTCGAAAATGGGGGTTGGTGGGGGTTAGATGACCCTCGACCACATATCTAGATGTCATAAGCTTTCATATGAAATAAAAATTATCGAAATCCGACGAGTGGTTGGGGCTGGCGAATTGTCTGAATGTTTTTACCATATTATTTTAAATATATGGATATCCTTTTCAAGGGTCGGATAGAACTTACTAAATGAGGACGATTGGTCACCTAATTATTACGAATATTGATATTGTTTCCGTTCATTCGTTCGTATTTGTATTTTCGAAAAGCCAGGAAGTGCATGATTGAAAAAATATCCAGAGTGAGCCCAATTGGAAAGGAGAAAAGCTAACAGGAATAACAGAAAAAAAATCAAATCTACAAAAAAAGATTCATTCCAAAGTACAAATCAAGAAAGTAAATACAGTAGAGATCTGATTTACGCAGAAAAAGAGATCTTAAAATTTTCGTCCTTTTTAAACTATATTGCTGTAGATACATCATCTTCACTTATTCGTTACGATTTCAAACTGATATTTGGACTTTCTATTCTTCTAGCGTTCATCCTGATCAAGATAAATAAATTTTCTTTATAAGTAGAAGTTTTTATTGCTTTGTTCGGTAATGTGAAATATGAGCCAACATCCCAAACATGTCTGAGTCAGGTGCCTCTTTTTTAAATTTTTCTATATAATCTAGAAAATTGAACCTTTCAAGGCTGCTATTCTACTAAAGGTGTGTATCAAATTAAAGCTTTAAGTATACTAAAAATTTCAAAATATTTATATCAAGATTAGAATCAGGAATATAATTCAAATTCCCTGTGAAATGAGAAAAGAAAAATATGCTCTGGAAACTCTAATACCATTTACATATGCACTACTACAATGGTATAACATACAATTCTGCACTACACACCATCTGAGCGAAGGCCAAAAAAGAAGGCCACTAACATTCCATGAAATGTCTCATAAATACAAATGTGGAGAAATGAGCTCTGCTGAGCTTCCATCGGAAGTAATGGCAACGGCATGAGTATATTTTTATTAACATTGTCATGGCAACCAGTTAGTAATATGGATTTCGACTTTGAGATGAGATTGTAAACATGTTCTGTGCATATTCTTTCCATGTTTAATTAAAATTTTTTTGTCTGCACCAAATAATTTTTTTATGGTAAAATTCTCCACAACAGAAAATCACCATGGGTCAGGTGTCCCTATAGATCAAGGATCTCCAGTTTCCCTTATTAAAAATAATATTGGCAAAGTGCGATATTTCCAAACAGTATTAAGTTCAAAAAGTCCAGGAACGTATTTTATTGCGGAGGAACGAATACGATACTTTTTACTTTAAAATTGTCAATATGTTATTTCAATGTTTTCTCAAATAAAAATATGTCTTGAGGACTTTTTCAAATGATTTCGTTGTTGGTAAAAAGTTTATTCGTCCATTTTTATGGAGTAATGGCCAGTATTCGTACATGCAATTAAAATTTAAAATGCATTTTTAGTGCATCTTCTGGAATAAATAGGATTTTTAATATTTTAATTTTATGTTTACCAGTTGTGAAAGAAAATTGAAAATCCTTACGATAAAAATTGCTTTAGATTTACAGAAAGCGGTTATTGAATCCACTAGATTTCTAACAAACTCAGGGCAGAATTTTAAGAAATTAACGAATACAATCGAATTTTTTAAGATTTCTTTATCGTAATTCAATAAAATTAGTTTAACACTGTTTATTGTTATCTCGACCCAAAAGTCTGTTTAGCTGCTAAGGAAATCATTAGAATGTATTTTACTAAACTAATATGGGGATGAGAAGTCGCCGGATAAGTAAACGAGTTCTCGTTTTCACTGGGGAGAATATCAATGATGGTGTGGTGGTGTTTTTGCCTGAACCATCAACCTTTTATTATTCAGTTCGTTTTGCATATCAGTAGCTAAAAGCCATTAAGTTTTAAGGATTCAGATTTCTTTACCATTTTTTTTCTGTTCCTACTTTAAATGATATTTATTCAGTTTTGGTTCCTTTTAAAACTTCCTTCCTTTTTAAACATTTCAATATTAAAGAACTAATATTAAAATATGTTTTAATATTGAATTAACAAGTATTTGCTTAATTTTTTAGTGTTAAATTTTATTTTTGTATTCACCCTTCTTACATTTATTTCCAAAGTTATGCTTTCGAATTTTTTGGTTGTCATCTTATCCTTTGGCAAAATTTCCGCTTTCCCCAATGGTGTACGACCAACCTCTTCAGAAAAACCTCTGTATATTTCAAAGTGGCTCATTTCAGATTTAAGAGGATTTTCGAAGAAATCCATTTCATGCACATTTTTTGGAGCCCACAATTGAATTAAATGAAATCAAAGTGTTTTTTTTTTCATTGAATACAAGATTCAGAAGAGAAAGTGTTTCCAAAACCATTTTGAACACACATTTTCATTTGTCTAAATCTATCTCATAGCAAAATGGAAATGGATGAGAGTTTTAAAGAATGCTACACATTTACAAATTTTAATATACTTTATAAAACAACCTATTATTTCCATAATATTTTAATTTTTAGAATTTATATCGGAAAATTTCTTAATTGAAAAAAGATTTTACAGTATGATATCTAAATTTAAAATAAGAGAATATTTTTAAGTGAACGCTGATTTCTAAATTTATTAAGCGCGATTTAGGAATATTTATTTAAATTTGTCAAACATACATTCAGATGGGTAACGAGTCTCTTAAGTAAATATCTTTTATTCAAACATTACAATTCATTAAGATAATGACAAAAAGATAGCAATCGTTGAAATATAGCACTATTGGATAAAAAAGAACATAAAACAATTCTTCACTATCTGCGATTCCAGGTCTTTTGTTTCCTCACCTGAGTTAAAATATTTGAATTAGATGAGTATGCAAATATAGCAATATATGCGTTTACCACTGTTTTCGTGTTAATTCAAAACATTTTTTTTATTCTGACATCAATACATCAAAAGCATTTTTTATTCCACATGACTTAATAAAGAGAGCGAAAAGAAGGGAAACAATTCGAGCAATCTTAAAATCGACACAAAAGCAACGCGTTTCACACAAGTTTTTTCTCAATTACTTCGATACCTATTTGGACCAAAGCTAACTTGATAAAGGATTTAATGATGTTTGTCCATGCGCTTTGTTTCAACCTATGCAATATCAGTTTTTTAATTATTCTCTTCTGTAAATAAGACATATTTTTTGTTCGTATTTGTTAACGTCTACGCGTTCTCCTCTTGGTTGTTTAATTTCGCGCCTTTTCAACAGTGCGAATTCTGACAAGTATCTTTTGACTGCTTTAGCAAGCCGACATCTTCGTGCTCAGGCGAAATTCACTCTCTGGACTCCGAATGATTAAAGATTTAGAACAACTCGTGTACTATCAAAATCTAGCATTCATATGTGAATTTATTGTTCATTGTGCAACAGTTTTTGATTTTCCCTCCACGTTTAGCACAAATACGAACCATTTCCCCAGGAAAGCCCTCCAGGAGGGCAACCAATCCCCATATACTGCAGCTAAAGTCAAATTTCCACCTCGGGCTTTAAGGTCGCATTGCCCAAGAGAAAGTATCACACTTCTCCTTTATCACGAGTCCCTTGTCTGATTACGCTAAAACAAGTAGGATTAGTGTAGTGTCACAACAACATAAATATTTTTATACGATCCAATGCTTTCCTTATTTACTTTTCCAACTAGTGAACGTGATCATGGTGGTCTCCGTTTTTGGACCTGAGCTTCTCTATTCTAAATCTGTTTGAAGCAATTTCGGGTATAATTGGGCCTGAAGTACATTATTTCATTCAGATTCAAATGGGCTCTCGCTGACATGGTGTGGAAGTTTGAAGAGGGATTGTCGATTCAGGTGTCATTTTCGTCTTCTAATCGCAGTTTAATGTTACCAGATCCTTTCATAAATATCCATCGTGTAGTTTTATAACGGGATATATATTTAAATGAATCAAACCTACTGCCTTGTTCTGGGCATCATGAAAATGAAATTAATTTAAACTACATTACTCATTTTGGATACATCTTAAGTGCAATCATACGAATATATCCGTTTAATATGTATTAGTTACAGAATAAGAACATACGAATGTTGCTGAAATTCCCCAATGTAAAGAATAATATATACCTACAAGGAGGAAAGTGCATATAGAAAAC
The DNA here is from genome assembly GCA_013235015.1 of Araneus ventricosus. NCBI lineage: Eukaryota > Metazoa > Arthropoda > Arachnida > Araneae > Araneidae > Araneus > Araneus ventricosus. The sequence goes on from BGPR01006970.1 coordinate 70,173, forward strand.
AGATTGTTGCAGAGAATTGATTGCATCATTAAATAAATGTATCATAATACACTCATGTCCATAAATTAAGGATAATTCAGAATCACACAGAAATTGAACTCTAAAATAAAAATTTCACCTGTAGAATTATCACACACATCTTGAAGAAGAATATGCAAATTACAGGAAACCACCAGATGGCGCGGATAGTACGTCACAATGACGAGAGTGTAAGAGAGGGATATATAAGGAATGGTGGCAAAGAAGTAAAATTGTTCACAAGCGCTTTAAAAGCCTTTCAGTGCAATAACCGCATAGTTATGGCACAAAGGAAGCATTTGGATGATTTTTTACGTGGTAGAGTTATCGGACGACTGGAATGTGGACGTACCCAGCTGGAAGTAACCGAGGAACTTGGAATCGCTCAAAGTGTCATCTCCAGGCTTTGGCAACGATTCCAAGATGATGGTAATGTGAGTAGATGTTACAGCACAGGTCGACCCCGAGTTACAACGCCGAATGAGGACCGGTATTTGGCAGTTACTGCCAAAAGAAACAGACGGAGCACAGCATCAGACCTGTCTCGTCAGCTCTCTTCAGCTACCGGTACGACAGTTTCAAGGCAGACCGTGTACAGACGCTTAGGGCACATTGGTCTATATGCTCGTAGGCCTGTCAGATGTGTTCCACTTACCGCAACTCACTGTCGCCTGCAATTAGCCTGAAGTAGAGAGCATGCATTGTGGACACCGCAACAGTGGTATTGTGTGATGTTTTCCGACGAGTCCAGGTTTAGTTTGCAGTCTGATTCTCGCCGAACTTTCATATGGAGAGCGCCAGGTACCCGTTACCACCAAGAGAACACCACTGAACGACACCGTTACGATGGTGCAGGATGGCTCGTTCGGGGAGGAATTATTATTGGTTCCAGAACTGACCTGCATGTTCAGAGTGTAACAATGACAGGCCACATCTATCGGGATGTCATTCTGGAACAACATGTACGTTTGTTTCGGGGCGCCATGGGTGCTGAATTTCTGTTTATGGATGACAACGCGCGTCCTCACCGTGCAAACATTGTAGACGAATGCCTTCAATCGGAGGATATCACCCGTATGGATTGGCCAGCATACTCACCGGACTTGAATATAATAGAGCATGTGTGGGATATGCTTGGCCGACTAATTGCAGCCCGTCAACCCCCTCCCACCTGTCTACCGGAACTTCGGATGGAATTGCTTGATGAGTGGTGTAATATTCCCCAAGATCAGATTGATAATTTGATACTCAGCATGCCTAGGCGTTGTAAGGCCTGTATTGCATCGTCCGGGAGACATACTCCGTATTAACCATCATACTAACCATGTTATACTGTTTTTTGTAAATAGGTTCTTTTTTGAAATTTGCTCCAGGGAGTAAAAATCGCAATTTTTATTAATTATGTCAAACATATAGCATCTCTTTTGCTCTTTACCTTTTGTTTAATAAATAGACTTTACAAATAAGTCAAATTTGTTTTGCTTCTGTCTCTTTCTTTGCCTGAACTTCATTATCCTTAATTTATGGACATGAGTGTAAATTAAGGTCAAGTTTAGTTATATTAACGTCCCGTTTTGAAGCAACGGGAGACATATTTTGGGGCGAACCTCCTACTTCTGAAATACAGACAGTGACGAGGATGACTCCTGAGTTGACATCTCCCTTTCCAAACTTCCCACCAAATCAGACAAAGGACGTTTGACTCATGGCGACAGATTCGAACCTGGAGCCATCCGACTCTGAAGCCTTACCACTAAGCCACCGCCGTCCATCATAAATTAAAGAGCTCAATTTCTCCACGCTTTTTCACTGCATTAAGCATATTTAATTTTGTCTTATTCTGTCATACTAACACTTGTGTATTCGATTACATAGAATATGCTTTGAAACAGCAACAAAGTCTCTTGACCACACAGGATTACATAAATGTAAAGCAAAAATGCAGGAACAAAAATTTGATAAATATCCATCGAATGGCGGAAAGAAACTTAATGGGATCCTTCCATCTAGAAAAAGTGATAAGATACAAGAAGTACGACACAGAAAAATAAAAAATTCACTGTCTGAATACAAAATTTATTGCTAAGAATAAATGCTTTTATTGCTTGAGTATATACCGAGATAAAATATTTGGATATGTCTAGGATATGGTCTCCTCCAGCAAGACTTTTGAAAATTATTTTTTATAGTGGTCTTTAAAAAGAAAATGTTGTTTCCTGTCACGACATGAAACAATTCGGTTTCTGTTTAATAGATTCATATCATCTACTTTTTCTTTTGATGATAATGTTGTCAGATTGTAGAGAGATAAAAGTTTGATAGTAAGTATATTTTTACAAACTTACAGGATGGGGGGGGGAGGGTTGTCCATCCTTTCCCTTGCAGCTGATAAACTGAGAATAATTATCCAGCAGAGAAAAAGAAATGTATGTCTAAAACCTCATTGCGATTTGATCCCTGAATGTTTGTTGCGTCACAATCCTTCTATTAACAAGGTTGAAGAAACATTTAGAGCGATGAAGCTCGATTTGAAGCATTATTTTTTAAAATTCGACTCCAATGTTAGTTTGTTTTGGTTTATTGCTTTAAAATAGAATAGAATTTTGAAATTACAGTAGAATTGCTTTCAAAATGAGAATGTAATTGAGCAAAAATTATTCGTTAAATTTTGTTTCCGCAATGCAATTTCTGCTATAAAATATTTGAACTAATGTATGCAGAAAACGTTTAAAGACCACTTTTACTGAAAACAAGTAGTATTTGGAGTGATATAAACTGGTTAAAATGGAAGAGAATCGGTTCTGATAATTACGCTCTGTTAGACCATTCACTTCTATATAACTATCAACATGTCGATCAGATCAGAGTTGGTGATTGATTTATCGTCGTTTATACCATTAAATACATATACGCAAATTTCTATATCGAAAAAACGATCTGAATTGTGGCGGAGATAACTCATAAGTTTGCACCCAATGTATCGCTTCTTCACAGTGCCATTATCATTCGTGAATTCTTGACAAAAGAAGTCAGTAATACTGCTCGACGAACTTCATATTCAACTGATTTTTTTTATTTCCAGGGCTTGGAAGCTGTCTTCATGGCTCACCGTTTTGAGTATATTGATGCAATAAAGATGCATCAAGTGATAAAAATAAATCTGTAACCATATTTAAAAACTCACGTGTCTTTTTTAATATTTTCTTCACACCAGAGAAATTAGAAAAGTTTCCCTGTTTTATTATTTTAGTTTGTCAGAGTTCAATGGGACATTCTAGAGAAAGAAAATGTAGATATGTCAAAGTGTTCATTAACTGGAGTGATTATTTTTTGAGACTTAATTTCGGTTGAAGAGCTACTATGCAAGACTTGGCTCCAGCCTGGAAGTAACCTGCCTGATGCTGATCTTATTATGTCTGAACGGAAAATTCAAAGACTTCTAAAAGTTGCGTTCCTAAAATATCTTAACAAGATACAAAGAGGGATAAAGACTGTGAAATTAATGAAATCTTAGTTATTGGAAGTAGCTAATGAAATTACGTTTTATTAGTTAATTTCCTTTAGAATAAAAAAATACTTTGCTCTTGTTTTTCAATGGAATACACAAATTAAAGTTTCAGAGTCTTTAATCATATAGTCAGCAGGTTTAATGAGTTGCTAATAAGTTTAGTATATAAAACTTACTGCATTGTTTTCAATTACCGAAACACAGAATGATTATTATTAAATTTGCATTACTCACCCTAAATATTAAATGCTTAAAGTTAAGTTTACACAAAATGCTGTACCGTCCAGAACAGATTTATTTATCGCTAATTCTATTTGTAACTAAAGATCATTTTGCAAACCAGTGAAAAAAAGCCTCAATCATTGATTGTTTTCCAAAATTTTTAATGTCCTTATTTCTTTTTTCATTTTCGGATGGAAAAATAGTTCATCCTGTGAATTTTGTGGTAATTTTTAATAAATGAAATCGAAATTTATTGTATTAGTTTCATGTTAAAAATGTCAAAAAACAATTAACGCAAGTATTCTTTAGTATTATTTTTAACAATATTTTGTTCATTTTATAAACATCGATTATTTTCTAATTTACAGTAATGCGCTTATTCATCTTTTGGTTAATTAGCTGATTATTTCTGCAAAACGTCAGACTCGACTCGAAATTATAAGCTGTGTTCGAAGTTGTTATTTAATCTTTTCGGTAAAACATGAAAATAAAGCCTAATTTTACTTTTGTGAATAATCCAGCCTTATTGCTAAGCAGTTACAATTAATAAAATTTAACAAAAGATATTAAAGAAAGTTAATTAATTAAAACTTTTGTATTATACAGGATGTGCATACATGCAAATAACTTCTAATAAATACAAATACAGATAATAGAAAAACAAAAAAAAATAAAGAAAGAAGAAAATATACAGAAGAACAGAAGAAGTAAACAATAGCGATAGCAATAACCTTTTGCGTCCAACGCAGCAGCATCCATGATTGACAGACAATTGTTGCAATAACAAAAAAAATTAGTCGTACAATTAACCAACAAATCACTATAGAATTAAATAATAAAAATTCTTTTAATAGTAAAATAATTAAAACACATAAAAAACAATTAGAAAAATAAAAGAAAATAGTGATTCTATTGATTTGTTGAAGTAATTGTGGAGACAATTTTTTATTGAGTATACAATTTTGTTGATGCTAATTCACTAGGATGTTGCTGCGTTGGGCAGCAAAAGGTGTATTGTTATCCTTCTTTTACTTCTTGTTTCTTCGTATATATTTTTCTTTTTTTTTTATTTTTTGTTTTTCTATTATGCTTATTGTAAATCCTGCACATATTATATTTATTATCTTCTAGGTATCAAAACTTAAAGCAAGTACTGCAATTTCAAAATTTCATTTTATTTTAAAGAAATGAACCCCAAAGAAAGCTTAACATCAGGGGTCAATTATTAAAAATAATGCTCAAATCGAGCTATGTTTCTAAATGTTTCTTCAACCTTGTTAGTAGAAAGTTGTGCTACAACAAATCATTCATCTACAAGCTATCAAAATTTA
>BGPR01006971.1:0-49931 GCA_013235015.1 Araneus ventricosus
ACTGACGTATAAATGAAAAGCAAAACTAACTACAGTAAATCACCGTTTATAAGACTTTCAAGGGACTGACGTATAAATCAAAGACGTATAATCGAAACGAATTACAATGCATACGTATGAATCGGGACTGTGATGAAACGACGTATAAATGAGAAACGTATAAACGGTGTTTTTTCTGTGTTGTATTTCAAACGATCTTTTATTCATCGAATTGAAATTGGTATAGTTTTGAAATTTAAAAAAAAATGCCTCTCTCATTTAAATAAAATTTTCAACAGTGAAACCGAAATGCACAAATGATAGTTGCCTTCTAATGGCATAATTGTGCCTATTTATATATTTCATTAATTAGATTGTTTTTAATTATATTAGTTTAGAAAACGTAATGAAATCTTTTATTTTTCTGTACATTATTTTGGTTTTGACCCTATTACTAAATTCAATAATAAAATTTTAAAAGTCATCCCTCTCCGAAAGAGACAATAAAAATTTTAACTCTGCTTCGTTTGCTTACATTACTTTTGTTTCCATTCTTTTAACGATTCCTCAGCGTTCCATGATGTTTAACTAGCGGACGTTTCCGAAAACATGAAAATGAGCCAATCAACTGCCTTTCAAAGTTGGCAACAAAGTAATCAACATCACGTGTACAGCCTTTCGGATTTACTCTGCAGGTGTGTTTCTCTGCGCGATAGAATATGTACGACATGATGCAATTCTTTTAAAAATTGCATTAGGGGCCGTCCACAAATGATGTCACGCTTGGAGGGGGGAGGGGGTTCGTGTAATTGTGACAAGGGGGAGGGGGTAACGAGAAGTGTGACATCACACATTTTGGTTAAAATAAAAACATTTAAAATCAGCAGATAAAATTTTGAAGTTATTTTGAAATTACCAGAATTTGAGGGTATTTTTTAATCGGTGCTAAAACAACTTTCATGAGATTTTTTTCACTTATATTCCTTTCTTTTCGAAAAAGGCATTCAGGGTACGTTTCGAGAATATGGTAGCCCCAGAAATTCTTCACCATTAAAAGAAAACCTCCCCCTGCTCACAAATGTTATTAATGCAGTTAAAGTTTAAAAATAAAATTTGAAATATGATCTATAATGTAGTTCTTTGTTTCTGAACTGCAAGAATATGTTTATGTAATATAACGTGACAAGGGGAGAGGGGGTATGTCGAAGTGTGACACTTTGTGACAGAGAGAGAGAAATATATTGAAAAAAGTGTGACATCATTATTTGTGGACAGCCCCTTAAATAATAATCACATTTTTAAAAATATAACTGTTAAAAGTTTATGAAAAAAATTTCGACTTCAAGCCTACCTTTTAAATCCAAAATTCTCGTCCATTTTTCAAGAGTAAATATATATACAATTTCTAAAAAGATGCATTTTAGGAGTGTATCAAATGTTTAAATAATGTTCAAAATAGAAGTTTCTTGTTTCCAACACATCAGAATTTATTTATACAAAGAAAATGAGTGTGAAACTGAATGAGCATTGAAATTCTGTTTCTTTTTTTCCCCTCGAAAATTTTAAAATTTCGTTCTTACAATTATGCACTGTGCAGTGCAGCCATACTACGAAACTCTATATTATTATTTTACTAATCTTTTTATACAAAAATGGATCGGTAATTCTCTGTTATTTAGTTATCAAGTCTAATTAACCATTTTATCACAGCTCAATTTAATACAATAAATATGTGTGTCAGAGGTCAACTATCGAGAGTAGCAATTTTAGCATTTTACAGGAGAGCCGACAGAGGTTCCTGCGCGCAATTTATTTTTTGAGAAAGGTTATCTTTTGTTCTGTTCGACCTACCTTTTGCTCATCTGAAAAATATAAAGAGTAAAATTAAATGAACCAGCGGGAGTGGTCTCCCCTAAACTTTCTCGTATACTTCCCCAAAAAGGTCCTGTTTTCCCTCCCCCCCGCGTGGATAAAAAAGTTCGAACCTACTGTAACCCAGAATCCAATGAATATCAGAAGGTTTTTCATTTAGATTATAGTGATTGTGAAATATTTAGGTAAAGAATCAAATTCAAAGAGATGCGTACCGATTAAAACGCATTTATCACACACTGCAAGGCTCCACTATTGCCGGCTCAAGGACAAAGTGACATAATTCGCTCAATAGCTTCCGCGAGCACAGAGATTGCTACCAGTACGCATGCGCATGGAGAATCGGATTAGAAAAATAAATTGTGCAATTTGAACGCCTATTTTTTTAACTGGTTGACACAAAAATTGGACACAAATCTACAATTAAGGTAAGAAGGCCACATACCAAATTTCATTTATCTAAGTAATTTTGTTAAGAAGTTATTGTGATTAAAAATATGCGATTATACAGACCGACAGAGAATCAACTTTTCGACGGATTTGGCCCAAACTTTTATACGGACCTACATTCATGACGATAAAACTGTGTATAAAATTTTATCCATCTAGCTTTTCAAGTTTTTGAGTTATAGCGTTCGCATGACCTCGAACATACAGACTTCCCGTGGACGGGTTTTGTCAAAAATTTGACAGAAACCTACAAATTATGTGTAAAGATCACGTACTAAATTCCATCCCTGTATCTCTAATAGTTTTCGAGTTATCGTGTTTACAAACACACAGACAGACATAATTCCAAAATTGTGTTTTTCGGACCCGGGGAGGTCTAAAACGTGGAGATTCGTCAAATTCTCGAGTTCGAATTTTTTGACGATTACAATACTTTCTCTTTGTATGCTTCGTAGATGAGAAAGTAAAAAGCAATTAACAATTCAAACAAATTTAAAAAAATATTACAATGTTTAAGTAGCGCGCAATATGCCCATCTGAAGATGCGGTCGGGATAATGCAAATACGATAAAGACATCAAAATCAGCAAAATTGGACTTAAGATAGTTCTTGAAATCGTATCCTGGATTGTCATACGCAGGGTAAGTAATACAACAGAAGTCAGTTAACCAACGTCCACCTCAATCTTGGAGACCATTTTGGAGACAAAATGAAGGGCCTCAAAAATACTAGAATTTCCTCGATATCTCTATTAGTATCAGAGATATACAGAATGTTCTAGATGATTCTATGTGACGTTACGTCCTGTTGGAATATCCGGAATTACTGAAAGACTGGAAACGTCTTCGGAGTGCGAAGAATCTCTTTGGAGTCCTGTTCGCAGTGCGAGTTGGTCAGCTACTAAACGCTAAGCGCTGTTGTTCGCGCTACTGCTGTTATTATTAGTGATTTGCTGTCTGTTAGTGCTGCTAATTTGTACAATAACTGTTTTTCTTGTTCCCTGTGCTTCGTGTTTTCCAGAATATTCGTGAATAAAGCGACGTTCTCTATTAACCATTAAATCAGCTAGCCAACGTCCCAACGTTGTATTTTATATATATATATATATATATATATATATAAAAATTCGAGATTAAATATTTATTCTTTAATCTTTTAATATTTCGACTACTTGTTCTCTATTTTATATCAAAAATCTTCATATAAATAAAAGTCATTGTGGCTATATATGTGGCTGTGTTCCACATCTCCTCCTACACCAATGGACTGTTTTCAACCAAATTTTGCACACTTATTATTTAAGACAAGGCGAAGACACTTATGAACGTTTCAAAATCCGAAAGTTAATTAAACAGTCAGTTAATTAGAAATTAACCGAAACCGTTTTTCCGCCGTAACTTCGGAGCAAATTATCTTCCAAAAAATATTTTTATACCATCTTAAAGTTCAAAATTTTATCTTTTCAATGATACCAATTTTATATCTGTGACATTTTTCTTCCAATTTTTATTACTTTTTCAAGTTTTAATAATTTTTAATTACGTGCAGACGATTTTGAAATAATGCAAATTTATAGCTACTGCCTTGCTAGGCAACGGTTAGACTTTGAACTAATTTACCTTTATTTCTGAAATTTTTGCTTATTTTTATAAATATATTTTATATAAGAAGAGAGTCAACCGTCAACTTTTAAAAGCTCCAAATCTTATAAAAAATTCAGTTAATTGGAAATTAAGCAAGATTTTGGCATTTTTCGTGATATTTTTCGAAAATACGTATTATGTCACAAAAACTATTTTTACACATACTAAAAGTTTAAAAAATTAGCTTTTCATGACACAAGTTTCATTTCCGTTCAATTCAGTGCCCTCATTTTAATAATTTTTAAAAAATTAATTTTTGTATAAAATTTACAATTTAGAACACTTTTTTTTATTGGTGAAATACATGAATACATAAGAACTGTTGCTAGATTACATTTACAAGAATTCTGGATGAAGACGAATTTTAGTATTTTTTTATTCATATTTATTCTCTTTTCCTCAATGAAAAATTTACTATGTAATTGTTCCAAAACATCCGTTAAAATCTTTCTTATACTGCAAGATTTATGAACAAAATTTGAAGTACCTATGCAATAAATATTAATACTTATGGAGAAAATTAGCTATCGGCGGTTTTAAAAATCGTCTGGTTCAATTGATATTCTCATTCTAATTAAAAAACATTTCAGACGATAAAAGAATTTTGGCTATTGCAATTTTCTTTACAAAGGTAGTTTTTTACATCAAAAATATGAGACATGAAAGTATTTTAATCCCGAGTAAAGCCGGGCATAACGGCTATTAAACTTATAAAAATCAACGCGTGGGTCATTTAAAAGACCTTTGTGGGTCTGTGTCTAACCCGCGGGTCATAGGCTTTGGGATTTTCTAACCCGCGGGTCATAGGCTTTGGGATTTATAGCAACAAAGACAGTAGCGTAGCTGCAAATTTTGCCGCCCTTTCTTTTACAAGTTACATAAACTTCAAAATTTAAAAAAATTCCAGGGAAAAAAATTTATTTAATAACACAATTCGTCGTTTGACACCCTTGATCTCTGCAGATAGGTTGCGAAATTGTGCGTCCACCACCAAACATTCTTTCATACACCGACAATTAACCGAAAAAAGGCGAAAAATATAAATTAATTCCAATGGATATATTTTTTTATGTTCTCAATGACTGAATTAGTGCCTCTGCTCTTCTTAGTTATAAAATTGTTTTCCTGCATGTTTTATTTTTCCGCCCCTTTCGAAGTGCCGCCCGGGGGGTATAGCTATGCCACTGAACAAAGGCTGTTATCCTCTGTTTGACAAGACTATTCATTCCAAATCCGTTTCATCCATTTAAGATAAAGAAAAATTGCCATCAAATGTCGGTCTTAAGATAGTTGTTGGCAGAAGAAGCAAATGCGATAAGCAAATAAACAAGTGACGTCATGTATTAGACTCGTATCAAAACACCTATATCATTCTGTGTTGTGATCACGGAAAATGGTGATCGCATGCTTGTTATTTATTCATGCCATTACTTTATGAGTATATTGCAAGATGCTATATCTTACAATAAAGGATTATATTTTTTGCTTAAAACCTCTGCTGGTCTTTCTTCTTGCTTGTACACACCTCGTGCCTGCAATAGTTTATCTCTGAGATACAGAAATGATAACTGACATTTGGAGGTATTCTTGCAAAAATGAGTTCTAACATTTCTGCTGAAACTTGAACTGCACACATTTCAAAAGGAGCAGTGGCGGAGGTGGGTAAGGGGATATATAGATGTCCCAGACGCCAATCTTAAGCTGCTTTCCAACGGCCAGTCTTTCGCGAGTTTCGTCCGCGGTTTGCGTTATTCCCTGCCGACGGAACGGGAAGAATCGATGTGGCTCGTGGGCTTGTAAGTGCATCTGTGGTTTCCCGCATTGTGGCGGTAAATAGCTCGCGCATCAAAGAGGGCAGACGGCGGCATTGCATCCATTCACTCGAGCACTGCCGAGATATTTGCACATCCACGAGCCGTAGGAACGGCACGTCTGTTCTAACTCAATCGACCGATGCGAACCTCGAGCGACTCGGAGTTTGGCCAAGCTACACGCCGTTTGAACAAGGCTGTAGGCAGATGCGATTTTGACAATACGAAGCCACGGGCGCAAAATTTTTTGAAGCTCCTTTCCCTACTCACTGGTTCAGCACTGCGATGTGCGTCGAATAGATTTTGAAACCCCCTCAAGCAGTGACGTAGAGAGGGTAAGTGGCGTCAGGATCAAAATGTAACTTTTGAGGCCCCCTGTCATCATCAATGATTTAGGTTGTGTAAATGATGCCCATGACAAGGTATTTTTTCGCCCCTCATTGTATCTGACTTTAAGAAATGACATAAACACGGTGGCGTTTTATCAGCAAGACCAGTGGCGAAGCGACACCTGGAAAATATTATGATTTTTTTTTATCCCAGCCGTCATCAGTGGCGTAACCAGCGTTAATGACGTCAGGGGTATGGTATTATTTTTTGCCCTCTCATCGTAATTTGCTTTCAAAATGGCATAAATATGACGCCAAAATGGCGCCATGGAGTCAAAACATTAATGAGGTAATGCTTTAACTCCATGGCGCTCCCCAAAACTGGCTCCCCGGGCGCATATAGGCATACTGTACTCGAGTAGAGCACCACTGTAGCTTTGGAGGGCTCTGATTGGACAAGCGAATCTGACGTCACTCTTCTGCACATTGCATCAACAGTGATCTTGCTTACAGTTCTTGAAACTCGAAATGCTAATTTCTTCTCCAAGATATTGCCTGAATTTGTTTTCAAAAGGGAAATCTTTCTTCTTCTTGATTTAATGTCGTTAGATTTGCGTTAAATTCTTTCTTTGCTAATATATTGTCATGTATTTTTTCCCCCTTTTGAATATCGTCATGTTTTAAAAATGTGTAACATATGACAGCACTGTAGCTTGCACATTTAGTATTTAGAGTTTTAAGAACTATAAACAAGATCACTGTTGATGCGATGTGCAGAAGAGCGACGTCAGATTCGCTTGTCCAATCAGAGCCCTCCAAAGTTACAGTGGTGCTCTATTCGAGTACAATATGCCTATATGCGCCCGGGGCATCTTTACCTCCCTTTCCTCCCGGTCGCTACGCTATTGCACTCAAGGTCTCAAAGCACGAAGCAAGCACCTCTAGCGCCTGTGTGAAAAACCACCACTGGTCTTATGGAGCACACCATGGAGGAAAAACATTAGAGCGTTTATACCACTTTTTAAAGTCAAACATTATAAAAGAGAGGAGAAATAACATCATCCACCGGGCGTCACTTACCTTTGACGATTAGGGGCGAAAAAAAGCATATAATTCCCTGAACGCAATTTATCCTCGCTGCTCCAGTGAAGAGCAGAATCCTTTTCAATGGAGTTAATTCATACTCACATGATACATCTCAAGTGCTCCGTGCGACTTTAGTTACGGAATCCACTTAATATCTTTTAGCGGAAAGAACGCAATCTTTAACGCCCGAATTAATTTAAAGCATAGATTTTAATACATTTCGATTAAATTATGTTCAAGACACCAAGATTAAGAAAAAATGTGAAGAAAACTTAAAGTGCGAAATGAATTTATTTTTTAGAAAAAAATATTAAAAAATCGGTAGAAAATCGTTTTAAAGACTTTTCTTTTGCACAAATATTAAAGATTTTTAATATAATAGAGGGCTTTGCCCTCTGCTCGCTTCGCTCGCTACAATGAAGACACTGTGTGTTCTAGCACAGATACTGTAAATATATACTTTTTTTTGCTCAAATATTTAAGATTTTTAATATATAGTCAAATGTCAGAAAATAAAAATGGATTACTTTCTAATTCCTTGCATTACCTCAAAAATTAATCAAAGGAAAATTCAAAAAATTTCAAAATGAGGACATTTTGACTTCAAAATATGGCTAACTAGTGGTATATGCCTGTTGAAAACTGTTTAGGAGTTTGGGAAAACCTCTTGACTTCCTATACAAAGCAAACCAGCGGGAGTGGTCTCCCCTAAACTTTCTCGTATAATTTCCCAAAAAGGTGCTGTTTCCCTTCTCCCCGCGTGGATAAAAAAATACAAACCTACTGTAACCCAGAATCCAATGACTATCAGAAGGTTTCTCATTGTAGATTACAGTGATTGTAAAATATTTACGTAAAGAATCAAATTCAAAAAGATGCGTACCGATTCTCCACTCTTGTCGGCTCAAGGACAAAGTGGCGTAATCCTTCCGCGTGCACAGCCATTGCTACCAGTACGCATGCGCATGGAGTTCGTTTCAAAAGTGAACAAGTATGCGATTATACAGACCGACAGACAGTCAGCCCGTTGACGGATTTGGTCCAAAATTCTATACGAACCTACATTCATGACGATAAAACTGTGTACCAAATTTTATCTGTCTAGCTATTCAAGTTTTCGAGTTATAGTGTTCGCATGACCACGGACAGACAGACAGGCAGACTTCCCTTAGACGGATTTTGTCCAAAATTTGATAGAAACCTACAAATTATGTTTAAAGACCACATACCAAATTTCATCTCCGTAGCTCTAATGGTTTTCGAGTTATCGTGTTCACAGACAGACAGATATGATTCTAAAATTGTGTTTTACGGAATCAGGGAGGTCTAAAACGTGGAGATTCGTCAAAATCTCGAGTTCGAATTTTTTGACGATTGCAATACTTTCTCTTTGTATACTTCGTATACGAGAAAGTAAAAACAAACAATGGAGTGAGATCGGTTTAGCTACGGAAGTGAAAATGTAACTACCCTCAAATGAGGACACGTAACCTTAATGGGTTGATATCCTTTTCCAGCCAAAAGATTTCGAAAGTATATTTAACCAGAAAATAATAATAAGATCATGTTCCTTCGCTTTCTGTAAAGATATTTCGAATATTTAAATGCATTATTTACAAAGAAAGATTTGCATTTAAATCTTCAGAATGTCGTCATTTGAATTCAAAATTTATAATTTGTAGATATCATCTGTCATATAAAGTTGTCCGCAACATCACTTTTAAGATTAAAGACTGGTAAAAGAGAGTTTCAGCAAATCCTTCATATTTTACAAGTTCTGTAAAGAAAAATAATCATGTTTTTCATAATCTTCCAGATAGCAAAGAAAGCTTGTCTAAAAGGTTTTGGAAACCTTGTCATCAGCAAGGGTAAAGGGTTGTCACAAAGGTTTCCATGACAAGGGTTGAACCTTTCTGCAAGGTAGCGGAAAGGTTCGCTAGTCAACAAGAAACAAGGTTTTCTGTAAGGTTTTTAGTAAGATTTCCTCAAGTTTTTATTGCAAGCTTGTTTCAGGCTTTCCTCAAGCTTGTTTCAGGCCTTTCAAAAGGTTGTGAAGAGCCCACCTTCGGAGGGCAAAATAGGACCCCCTTCCAAAACCGTACTTCTACAGAAGGGTCCAATGCCCCTTTTTTCACACCCTCTTCGAAGCAGCACTCCTACAGAGGGGTCCAACCACCTTTTTTTATCCCCCTTCTTTCTGACGTCATCTTAGAGTTATCTGGAATGTCAATTAATTAGATCAATTAGAAATCTTAATTAATCAAAGCTTAATTATTAATTTCAATTAATTTTTAATTGAACTTACTTCTACGATTTCGTTGTAGATTGCGACAAAGCTTCAAATTCCTCCGAGCCGGGGATCGAACCCGCGTTCATAGAGTTGGAAGACAAGCGCACTAACCACTATACCGGACGGAGATACACAAAATGGGACAGGTGGTTCATAAAAAGCTCTCCTACGTCAATTTTGCGGGAATGGTTTCCGAAACGGTTTGCGGGGAAATGCTTTCGCGGGCAGCCTATGGAAAGTGAAATGGCAACCTTTCCGCAACCTTCTTTGGTTCGCTAAATTGCAAGAAAATTGTTTGACAATTGAAAATATAAGGTATTTCTTCAAAAAACGTGATCGCGACCCTTAGAGGGGTCGAGAAAAAATTTTACCCAAAGTGAGGGGGCCGGAAATGAAAATAGTTTGCGCACCACTATGGTATCAGACTTTAAACTTTCCTAGGAATATTTATACTTGAATAAAGAGGAGGTGTATTTTCCACTCAACTTTTTCTCACACTTATAGAGGAAACTAGGGATACTTGACCCTACGTGATTTTCTCAGCTGTGAGATAATTGGTAATTTTTGTGTGCCTTTTTTATTTGACATTTGGTCATATGGTCTAATGGAGGGGGTTTCATTCCAAACTTTTAAGCCATCGTAATGGTTAATGGTAATGGCAGGTAATGGCATCGTAATGGTAATGGCAGGTTAATATATTTTGGGGATACAAAAATTAAATTTTCACTTTTTCATTCCTCAGTGGATAGGAAGTTTACTATTGAATATGCAAGGTGCCCGCTAAAATCCGTTGTCAGCCCAATAATTTCTGAACGGCAAGAGCTATAGTCATAAAAGTGGGGTCTAGGTATAGTAAAGTTGCCATGCCCTACGCAAGGAAACCGCTTACAGAGCCACCTGGCGGCACAATTTGGAGTTAGGGTTCTTATCTCAAAACTGGTACGATATACGGGGAAAAAGTCAATAACAAAATTATTCAGCATCATCGATTTAGTTAGAAAAGACACTTTCCGTACTGTAATGTTAAAAATAGAAGGCTTTAAATTCATATTTGTTTGGTTAGCAACTCCCAAAATTGTAACGCGACATAACGCGGAAGAAAAGAGAAAAGGAAGAACGTAATATCCGATTTTCTAGAGGATTTGCCGTTCAGTGACCTCCGGAATATATGGTTCCAACACGACGGCGCCCCTCCGCACAAGGTATCAAGTGTCCAACAGTACATTCGGGACACATTCCAGCAACAAGCCATCGGGTATGGTGGTTGCGTACAATGGCCTCCACGTTCACCTGACCTGAACCCATTGGACTTTTTTCTGTGGGGATACATCAAACAGCGAGTGTATGCAACCCCTCCACCAACATTGCCGGAACTTCAAAACCGTATTACGGATGCTTGGGCCAGCGTGTCACCTGCCATGTTATACAATGTTCAGCGGGAAGTGCAGTCCCGTGTCCAGATGTGTATTGTTGCTGAAGCACATCATTTTGAGCATGACAGATAGATGCTCAAAATGATGTGCTTCATTTCCGGCAAGTGCAATGAGATGAGCCTCATTTCCGGCAAGTGCAGTTTTGTTCAACGCGATCAAACAAATGTGCGTTTTGTGCTTTTCAATTGTATCAGTTTTGTGCTCAAGATGTTTTTTGTAATAAATCGATGATGCTGAACAACATTGTAATTGACCTTTTTTCCGAATATCGTACCGTTTTTGAGATAAGAACGCTAACCCCTAATTTTGACGCCAGGTGGCGCTGTAAGCGGTTTACTTGCGTAGCGCATGGCAACTTTCCTATACCTAGACCCCACTTTTATGACTATAGCTCTTGCCGTTCAGAAATTATTGGGGTAACAACGGACTTTAGCTGGCACCCTGTATATTAAGAATTAAATATCGAAATGAGCTTGACGCAGCTACAGACGTGAGATTATATCTTTCGTCATTTGAACCCAATTTTATAAAACTCAGCTCCATGAAACAAGCTCAAGGATCGCATTGAAATTTTCTTGCACTTGAATAACTGGTTATTACGAAGTGTAATTTTTAGCTAACCTTATAAGATAATGTGAATACAATATTGTTTTTATTTGTTTTGCCGTTTAACTAATACTCTTTTTCTGTGCCGACTAGAAGTCTGAGGAAGAGTTGCTTATTTGTAAATGTATTTACCAGGTTTAATTACATACGTAATTTTTCTATTTATAAATTTTACAAGATTTTTAACAGGTAATTTGATGATCTTGATGTGTTTAATATGTCTTATGATGTTTTTAAGACTGAATGTTTGCGGCTTTTGTGTTCTCGAAGTGTTTTAATTTTGTGTGATTTTTATAATCGTGTTGTGATTTTTGTGTCTATCTGTTGTTTTTATTAATCTATGTTTTACGGCTATTTTAGTGTTTGTTTCTGTATCATGCACTCTGTAATTGGAGTTTATTCTGTAGTGTGCATTTTCTAAACAAATAAAAAATAAAAACTATTTTAAAATTGGAATAAAATATCAAATTAAAAATAAGTCCTGCAAATGCCATTAATTCGCGTTATTTGACTCTTAGACTTACCTAAGCCCTTAACATTATTGATAAAAACTTCTTTGCACAGACGGATGATTGGGGGGTGTATGACAGTAGGGGGTACGCGAAAATGAAGAGACTAATCAAGGGGTACGCGAGGGGGTACAAAAGATTGAGAAAACCTGGCTTAAAGCAATCGTAAATTTCTTAAAATTGTTGAACATCTCTTAAGCATCATTGGAAACAGTGAGGAAAAATTGAAATTCATTTGTGAAAAAAGTTCAAGCTGTATGTCGGAAGAAACGTGATTGCAATACACGTAATCGAATAGCAAATACTATACTGCTGATGCAATAGTTCCCCATCAGAATTCTATATTTAGTTTCTGATGCAAATTAGTTTCAGATTTAACCATAAAATAATTCTTTGGTCACGAATGGCATGCGGAAGATACTTATTTGCTACTGCATATATCCAAAACCAAAAATGGACAAGATATTCTAAAAACATAGTAGTAAAGCACTATGCTAAACTCTTGTAACAGCTGCTTCCTCTGAGACTGTAAACAGACCAGTCACCCATCACATGTCCACAGGGAGTCACGTGCAACGAATGCCGCCTGACTGCATTTAGGAAGCTAGATTGGCGAATTTATGAAATTAATAGCTGTTTGGCGAATCAATGTTTGCCTGAAAAAAATCAAATCAATTTTCTATGTCAGTAATATCTCAGGCAAATATTAGCTGTTATTCTACCGATAAAGCTAAGGGGACCAACTTTTTTACAATGAAAAGGAGGACACAAATAAATTGAGAAAAAAATAAACGTTTTATTCATTGCAACAATAATACAGAATACATTACAGTGCACTATCGATTATCCGGGTTAATCACCGGGAGGGATCGCACGGACAATAGAAAAACACGGATAATCCGGAAACTCTTTTTTTATTAAAAGAAAAAATCCACTCTAGTACAAAACTATAAAAATTACTTACATTTGAATGCTGTATAGCATCAAACTAGGAATTTTCCTTTTAACATTTACTGCTTTAAAAAATCTGTTATGCGTCTTTGCTTCTGCTGTTTGTTCATCTCTTGTCGTATATCGACACATATTTTACAAACCGCAGTAATGTCACCGTGATCAAATCCTCTTTGTCCCATATAATCTAACAAAGTTTCCACAGATTGTAGAGCAGCAGAATGAGAAATTGTATGTCCCTCATTTAGTACATCCTCTGCATCAGTACTAGCTGATTCTCCATTATCAAGTTTTTGAAGGATTTCTAATTTTGGTTTAACATTTAAAACGTTTCGTTTCACATCACACATTTTTACCAGTCGAAAATTTCACGCTACTAACTGACGATAAACAAGACGCAAAAACTAGAGGAACACGTTCGAAAGTGAGAGAAGACGAAGAAGTTAAAGAATGACGTGTCAGGAAGAAGCGGTTCGTACGAGAATTAGCTAGCAGGAAGTGGTTGATTCATTTCTCGGAAAATTAGGGGTTGAACCGGTAGAGATTGCATGTGGAGAAAGAAAAAAAACTATTCTTTAGAGTCCGCCGTCACGGCTCACTAGTTTCACGGAATGAATCTCTCGATCGAACATCAACATCGATTTTACATGCATGATAAGCGTGAAATGTGTCTCTTTAAATTTTTTTGTGAGTCCGGAATGAGCACGGATAATAGAGAGTATACTGTATATGATAAATGCATTTGTAACATTTTATACTGTAATTATCCTTATTAATTATTATTTAAATTAGTTCATCGGATCGGAATCGATCGAATACGGAGATTTACAGATTAGTCTCCAAATATCGAAAAGGTGGACGTGTAGGAGGACACTTTTCGAGGGAGGTCAGAACTTATAACAGAAGGTCTGTCCTCCCTAAAGGAGGGAGGTTGGTCACCTTATTATAGCTAATTTATATTCTGTTTTATTGGAACCTCAAAAGCGAATTAATCATAAGAATTAATAAATATCTTTATTTAAAAGCCTTTTAAATAAAGTAATGGAAATTTAATGATTCATTTCTAAATGAAAAAGAAAATAAATCGAGTTGCATTTGTTCATCAGAAATTTGCCTTTAAGAAGAAAGATGAGGATGACAGCCTTTGCAGCAAAAATCCCATAACCCCGTCTATTCAATCAATCAATTAAATAAAAAGAATGATCCATACAAGAGAAAACTTCCATTGCATATTACCGTAATTGACTACGTATTCACGATAATTAGGAATGCTCCGGATGTAACCGGAATTGCAGATTGTTTTTTAATTCTCAAATCCGTAATTTGCAGATTTATGAGATGTAAAGTCATTATTTTATGCATGAAAATTTATTGAAAGCTATATATATATATATATAACACAGGCCGAGTTATTCTAAATTTCATTTTATTATGGGAGAGTGACGAAATGTACGTAAATCTTCGTTTAAGTTTTAAGCCAAAAGTGAAGAGAAGATCCCTACATTTTCTCAGGTAGGGATTTAACAGATAGACACATGATCACAGTGAAGGGAATAATAGCTATTTTTAGTATATTACGTGAGTATTTTAGGGAAAAGTCTGGAAAAGAATTCGCGATTTATGTTGGCGCGTGGAAGCGATTAAAATATTCTTTTAGTAATAAATATGCCAAAACGAGAGATTTAATATACCTCCAGAGCGGGAAATAGAACGAAACTGGAGTTTCAGAAAAGTGATTTTGGAATAGATTAAGACTTTAAAATATATAATACTAGTAGTACGAGCACGGCGTTGCCCGTGGGATCGGGAGTTCAACAAAATAAAAAAAAAGCCCACATACAATTACATAAATGAAAGTTTTAAAAACGAAATCAAAACAGAAATATATATGTTATTGAGTTGGTCCGCCTCTTTTTCCTTTCGACCGAGTACCGTTAAATCCAAAACAATGTTAAAAAATTACAATGTGATATTTATTACACCGCAAGCAAAGTATGAAAGGCAAAGAAATAAGTTAAGACGCGCTTAAAAATAATAATCGAAGTCATCGAGTAAATAAATCATCTCCTCGCAGAACGCGAAAGTAATGACGTCACCCTGGCCCTTCAGCCAATGAAATTGCCCGCAACGTTCCGGAGACTGTCGTGGGCGGAAGCTTCTGTAGAGGAAACATATCGTTCAACTACCAGGAAAAAATTAATTTTAAAAAAAAACGAAAAAAGATATTTTAACCATTCTTGTTTTAAATCCGACAGAACCGTTGCAGTTATAAGCTGAAAAATTTTTTAAATGATATCTTTACTACAACATCGGATGCAAGAGTTTTAAGGATTCTAGAAAATTTTATTTTTGAAAAGTGACTATTTTTTAAAAAATTCCCGAAATTCAGTAAATTACGTTAGAAATTCGAAACTAACTTCATTAGAATGGAAATCGTGTGCTCTTTCCAATGGTTTATCTATTTTTTTTCGTACAATTATTCAAAACCATTCTATTGGGAAATTAGTGCTAAAAATCACAAAACATTAAATAAAAAATTTTCTAGATTAAATTTTAAAATTTCGGCTTCGAGGTGCATTGAGTCACCATTACGACTACCTGTGTGCCAAATTTCATAGCTGTAAGTGCGATAGATTCGTCTAGACATCGCAGACACACACACAAACATTGCCTTTTATAAGTATAGATAATATTAGAATTTGAAATAAAATTAAGTGAGATTATTACATATATATATATATATATATATATATATAGAATTTTAATAACATAGTTTGGACCACTGATGTACCTAAAATGTTTAAACTGAAAGAGAAAAACAGAATGAAAGAAAAGGAAAATCCTAAAAGAATTTTAAAGTAAATGATCTAATGAAAAAAAGAGTTAAATACCTTTCCGCTTTGAAGCCAGAGTTATTGAAAGTCACTGTAAAATGTCTGTTGCAAAATGGCGCATTCACTAATATGCTGTACATTGTCAATGTAGCAATCTCACACACAAAAAGGCACTAAATATAACATCCAGCTTATAGGTCCCAAAGAATTTGTTATTAAATTTTAAATTAGGAGGATGGAAATTTATATATATTAATATATTTATAATATATTTTCGTTCTTTTGAATAAAATCTGATTTCTAATTTTCGCACGAGAGAGTATTATGAAGATTGTGATTTATTATTTATTCTCATTAAACAAAAATACAGGCAATGTTTTGGGTTCGGAAAATCCCTCCCGAAACACTATTGTAAAAGTCTATATGAATAATTCTCAAAATTATTTCTTAACACTTTCTAAACGCGTTGTGCACAACGCGGTTATTTGCGTAAACTTTTTATTATTACCAATTTTGTCCGTTTACTTTCACCTTAACTTAAAGAACGCCTTCTTTTAGGCATCGCGGCGCGGGTCTTTTCTTTAAACTAACTGAAATTATTGGGGTTTTTTTTTCTTTCTTTTTTCTTAGGGCTTTTTTCCTTCAAAACTCTTTTTAAGAAGAAAAGCCCCGCATAGAGAAAATATAGTAGAAATAAAACCAAGGCCGGATTATCAAATTGGCAAAGCAGGCAACTGTCTAAGGGCCCCGCAACTTTTTGAGAAAAATTCACCCCTAAAAGATTGTTTTCATAGAAAGTCTGGGAGTATTGTTTAGCAACGGACTCGGAAACCCTCCGCGCTTTTGCGCATGCTCCGGGAGGAGTTATTTTCATCAAAATAGGGGGAAAGTGAAGAATGGAAGGGTGACGTTTACATTTTACTGAGTGTGATCTAACAAAGAACTCCGGAAATACGCTCATATGACTCATTGCCTGACACCCCTTTCCGGTGTAAAATCGTCCAAAAGTGGTAGTCTCGTAATCCGTTGCTGAACAGTAAAATGTTTCGTCATAACAGAATAGGATCGCTTATAGAATCTTTCGTGGACTATAACTATTAAATCTGTCAGGAACTTTTATTTAACTTGAAATGAGAATTCCAAAACTTGAAAATGTTTGTTGTATTTAAAAATGCACAAAAAAATAAGATTTTAAAAACGTAAGAAAAAGTTTCATGTTTCCACTGACAGACTATTATAAAACCATCATTGATAACAACCAATCTCAAATGAGCTGTAAAAGAAGTAATCTTAATATTAAGGAAGCATTTTGCTTTGCTTTAGTTTAGTTTAAATTAGTTAGATTAAACTCCTGTTTCGAAGATACACGAAGGCTATTTTGGGATGAAACTCATCAACTATTAATCTGTCAGGACCTTTTATTTAACTTGAAATGAGAATTCCAACACTTGAAAATGTTTGTTGCATACTTGTATTTAAAAATGTACAAAAAATAAGATTTAAAAAACGTAAGAAAAGGTTTCCATGTTTCCAATGACAGACTATTATAAAATCATCGTTAATAACAACCAATCTCAAATGAGCTGTAAAAGAAGTAATCTTAAAATTAAGGAAGCATTTTGCTTTTTTTGGTTTGCTTTGCTTTAGTTGAGTTTAAATTAGTTAAATTAAAGTCCTGTTTTGAAGATACACGAAGGCTATTTTGGGATGAAACTCATCATTTTGACAGTTAAATAATGAGGACGTAGTCTTCTTTCTAAGGGGTCTATTTTGGTACCCCCGGTTGGTTGGGAGTTGGGGGTGGGGTGCGGTTTTTACGGGGCGCACCCAAACCCAACCGGGGATACCAGAATAGACCCCCAAAGTTCCACAACAGCGGAAGGATGATTGACCTCGATGGATTTAACGTGCACCAAACTTGCATACATACATGGTGTGTCTTCGGATGACTTCCTTCACTAATTAACACTGACTTCACTTTAATTAATACTGACTAATTTGACTGAAGCACTTGCTATCAGAGTTTTCGAGATTCATTAATTTTGTTGCGAAAGAACATGTGAGGTCGCGACTTAGGTATTAATCTTTGATATACTAGAATATATCTTAAAATACTGTCTCGAAAGAAATCCAACAAGCTGGGAAATGATTCTTTACTCCACGAATATTCCAGAAAACACGGGCACAGGTAACAAGAAAAACAGCACTTGTATAAATTATCAACACAAGCAACGGCAAATCCCTAATAATAACAGTAACAGCACTATCAATAGCGCTCAGCGTCTAACAGCCAACCAACTCGCACTGCGAACCAAACTCAAAAGAGATTACTTCTCATTTGAGCAATCGGGTTTATATAGCTCTCCAACATGACGTGACGTCACATAGAATTCTCCGGAAGAATCTCGAGATCTTGGTTCCGAAGAGAGAAAGGGCGGTAATTCTTGCATTTTCTAGAACCTTCTTTTTTGTCATCAAGGTCGGGGGTCACTGGCATGGCGTCCAAAAGAATCTCTGTAAAACTCTCTTTCCAACCATAACACTAAAACTGCAAGGAAACGGCATTACAGGTTCAATACACTTTGTGGTTGTTATACTTTGAATGTTACTGTTTTTCAAAAGTCAATGAAGAAAAGATAGCTGTATTTCATGACTAGTAGAATTTACTTTTGTGTTGCTCCCAATAATGTATTCTGAGCCGTTTTATCCAATGGGCTAATTGAGTTATAGCCCAAGGGCGCCATTAATCCAAGGACACCTACAAATTCACTACATTTATTTTGTTTTAATCTTGAAAAAGTTGAAAAAGACAGTTATTTAATTATAATTTCAAACTTAATAAAAGTAAAAAATATGATTAAAGGTTGTAACAAGACAGCCATCGATTTTGTAATGTTACATACACATGTAGTATGAGACCAGGGCGTTCAAATTTATTAAGACGGCGCCCCGAATGCATTCGTAAATTTATGAAATGTATTCATTTTTCTAGGGGTGCGTTTAAATTTCTAACACGTTTCGTTTAAAATTTTATATCCTAGACTATTTTATTTTATTTTCACTTCTCATCAAAAATTTTCCATTTCGTATGAGCAAATAACTATGTGAGATTTTTAAAACCATTTAGAATTCAATGAAATAGTATCAAATGATACAGTCGACGCTCGTTATAACGACCACACATTATAAAGACCAGTGATAAAATCCCCAACTGTGTTTCCCTATGCACTCTATGTCATTTTACTTCCGGTATAACGACTGTCCAGTGTCGTCTAACCTCAATACAACGTCCGAATTCAACGGACACTCTTCCAAAATTCCTTTATTTTCTATTTTAAAATCTATTTTAGAAATATATTTTTAATTGATAAAATGTTATTTTTAATACCAATGATAAAAAATAATTTGAGTATTTAGTTGGAATCTCTTTAAAAATAGCCTATTTTTACGTAACTGCTGAGCGTGCATGTGTACATTTTTTTAATTATATCCACTATAGCGACCATTCGTTATAAAGACCTTTTGCTGTGGGACGCAGAGGGTCGTTATAACGAGCGTCGACTGTATAATCTTAATGAACTATTCCAATTATTTAATGTACTGGATTGGCACAAAATAATTCCCTGATTACAAAAATTCATTGAGCGAAAGCTGTTATACTTATGTGTATTTTCTAAATTGCAAGTACTGTAATGCAGTTTGCAATAATACTAATAATCATAGTAAATTTCAGTGGTGTAATCGCAAAATAAGCAGTGATGGGACGCTCTAAAAGCAATGTCGGAACGCCCTACCCTGGGTGACAAAAATCGCGCTATTTTAAGGGTGTTTTCGCATTTTTTTATATATATTCCCCCTTTTTTAAAAAGCAGTGACGGAACGGCGTTCCGCTCCCCCCACATACACCAATTGCAGGAGACCACAAAGCCTAGAGATTTGTGTTTGTGCGTGTGGTATTTTAAGAGTAAATTAATTTTGTGCTTTCATTTGATTTACAAGGGCCATGTGCTCGAACATATTCAAGTAAAAATGAGGTACCTTGAAATTTCAGTACATTATGCTTAGAATTTTTCCAGTTTTTCGAATTTGCTTGCAGATCAATTTTTTTTTTTTTAATTTGTGGAATGACTCAAAAGTCAACAGCCTTGGCAAATTTTATTTGAATATTTAGAATGGGTTAAAAGATTCGTAATTTTTTTATCAGTTTATTTAAAGTTGCTTTTAAATTTCAAATTTGGTGTCCTCGACATGTTGAAACCAACTCTCACCCACAATTAAATGTTTTGTTATTTCATTTTGTCATAATTTTTATTAGTTAAAAATTGATTATTTAGATATTAAATTATAATCAATAAAAATTATTATTTAGATTAAAAAAATCAATAATCAATGGTTTTGGAAAGGGAAAGAGGCGCCCTGAAATTTACAATGCTTCAAGACCCCACAAATCTTAATCCGGCTCCCAGACAATATTCTAATCAGGGCTGGGTTATTAAATGGGCAAAGTAGGCAACTACCTAGGGGCACCGCAACTTTGGGGGCCCCAAAGTTAATGTTACCAAATGTCATCGAGGAGGCCTCGAGATGTTTTTTTGTGATACTTTCAAAGTAACATCCATTGCTGAGACAAAATGTTAAAACACTTTTCACTTTCTAAATTTAACTTTCTTTTCCTTGACAAATTAGAGAGGCCGTAATCTATTTGTTGTGAAAGTTTGGAAAGAAGAATTTTTCATAAGTGAATTTAAAAAAAAAAAAGATTAAGCCTAGTGAAATACTTTGTAAAACCGGTCCATCTGCCCCTCCCGTAATTTACCTGTGTCCCTGAATTTCACTGTCCGCTCACGTGGAATTTAATATCACTATGGCAACCTCCAAAACTCGCCAAATCATCCCAAAGATTTGGTTGGTGGTTTCACCACTTCTGCTTCGTATACAAACAAAACCTTGCAGTGTCTCACATCGTGTGCGAAATCATTTCTCAGAATTGGAAAATTTTTACAAAATATTTAAAATGTTGCGATCCTCAGCGTTTCGTTTCGCTTCTTTGATAACCAAAAACGAAACTGGAACTTCTACATTTTTAATATCGAAATGTTCGTATTCCAAAAGTTCCGAAGAGGCGCGAGTTGAGAGAATGTTTAATGACCAGCAAAGTTCGTATTACACAGCGAAAGATGTCGAATTTTGTCCAGGTAGAGCAAAGGAAATTATGCAAAATAATGTTGAAGAAACGTCCGAACAGGTAGCTGGAAACGAACCAGTGAAGAAAACCGATTCGACTTCTACACAGGCTGAAGAAGAACACATGAAAGCTTACCGCGCAGATAATTCCGTCAGTCTGTATTCTGTGATGCAAAGCAATGTGCCTGAACCATTCAACACAAAAGACAAAGCTCCAACCAACCTGAATATGCCTGGTGGTTCCAGCACTCGAGATTATAAATATTTATCCGGTAAAATGCAGACTACACATCATTCCAGACAATGAAGAGTAAGGCACTATTTTTTACAAAATTGCATTTTATGAATACTTTATTTATGGAATATAAACATTCTAATTTTATGATGTATACTGTGTCTAAATTTGTCTCCATTACTAATTAAAAATTGCACATATTACATTCATCTGGGGAAA
This sequence comes from Araneus ventricosus, assembly GCA_013235015.1. Classification (NCBI taxonomy): domain Eukaryota; kingdom Metazoa; phylum Arthropoda; class Arachnida; order Araneae; family Araneidae; genus Araneus; species Araneus ventricosus. Next base: position 21,432 of record BGPR01006971.1, read on the forward strand.
AAATACTGCCTCATTTTGGAATTGCATTGATATGTGCTTTAATTTTTTAATTATTTTCCTTTATAAAGCCCATGTAAATTATTGCATGCCATTTAATGTATTTGATGGCAAATATGTGTGCATTTATTTTGTTTTAAATTAAAAATTAGTAGGAAATAAATTATAATGGGTTGGATAAAAATTCAAAGTAAGTTTTCTGTTTGTAATGAAAAAAATATATATATTAAATATTTTTTTAATTTAAAAGTTCATTCCTGGTTAAGTTTTCAGAATGTAGAAAATCAAAGTAAGTAATTCAAGGAAATGAAATTACTATAACTAATTTTAATATGGTGAAATTCTTGCTTGCATTGAAAACATGCATTGATTGAATCTCTTTGTTTTTGTTATTAATGATGTTGATTCTCTAAATACTTCTTACAGCATCATTGTGATTATTTTATCCTTAACAGTCTTATCTTGTTATGCTTTAACAAAAAGCATGATATAAAAACATTGTTAGGTTGAAATCTAGAAGTTGGTACACACTCTTAAAACGCTGCCAAATCGCCAAAGCAAGATGTTGACCGCTGCACTTCATTGGAGCCAAGTCGCCAAAGCTATATGCAGGTATTATTTGCTTTGGCGCCATTCTAAGAGTGTGTACCAACTTCTCGATTTCAACCCATTGTTATATATTTGTCATGGTTAAAAAGTACTTTTTATCTGAATTATTGAATCTTTTTTTTTATCTCCTAATTATATGAGGAAAAAAGATAATGGGATTAAAAACCATATAAAAAGTGAATTTTTCATTATACTTTTTATTTAATACTCTTGCTTCTTTTGTCTATGAATGTATGAAATTATCAGATTTGGATTTTTAATGGCTGGAACATAAAGAAATTCTTTTCCTGATATAATATTGCAAAATTATTTACTACATAGTGCCCTTGGTTTTTATTTGTCCTAATTTCTCTCTCCCTCCCTGTTCTTATCTCTATTTCCAGGAAAAATAATTACAAAATTAAAACAGTTATTATTCAGTCTACCTATTTTTTCAAAGTCTAATTTCTAAAACATGTTCTATTTGCAAACCTTTTTTAGTTTTATTATCATGTAAAAAGAACTTACTGGTATCAGAATAGAAAATTTAGTTCCAATACAAATCAGTATGTTTTAGTTTTATTTAGTTAAATTAGTATCCCATTTTGAGGCTACAAGAATGCTATTTTGGATGGATTTAAGATTTTTTGCCATAGTTCAGTTTATGAGGATGGAGGAGTCTCAGCTGACAACCCTTCTCCAAACATTCACACAGTACAAAACCAAACAATATGTCACCCTTAACTGATTTAACATGCACCAGACATATGTAGTTGATAAGTCTTTGATAAAATCGGGTCTTGAACGCATGACCCTCTAATCCTGAAGATGAGACTGACACTGCAAACGATTTTGTTCATCTTATTACTGTTATATAAAGAAATTTGTTTCTTTCAGATATCAAGATACTCGTGCTGCAATTCTTGATCTTCTTGGAATTGCAAGAGGTGTTTTCATCAATGCAAATCTTAATGGCTTTTTTTACTGCTTAAAATTGTGATATATGAATTTTATATAGTAATATGTACAATTATTTGTAAATAAATTTTCTTTGCTTCGATGATCTGTATAAAAAAATAGGGTGTTTTGTTTTTAATTAGAAATTACTAAACCATATACAAAGTTAAACATTTTAAATATTTCATTTTTGATTCATAGCTAATCCAACTCTTTCAATCGTTACAGCTTATATCTCGCAGCTAAAATTTTTCTAAAGTGAGTATTGACACAAATATGTGGATCTTTAATATTTTCTTTTTCATTTCAATGTTTTCAACATGAAGTTTAAAATAAATTATCAGATTTATATCTAATCAGAAAAGTGTTTTTAATCTTACTGTTTAAATATCATATATTTGAGAATAAAAACATTTTGCACTTTATTTTTCCAAATAATTTGAAATATTTCTTAAGATATTTTTTAAAAAATAATGCACACATAAAGAATGTTTTATTATCAAAGAAATATTTTATATCATTTTTTTAACTAAATTTTATTTTCACTGAAATCTTTAATAATTTAGTTTTGCTCTCTAATACTTTGCACTTCATTTTTAAGTATAAAACATTAAGTAACCAACAGAAAGACTGAAATATTACCCGATTATGAATTATAAATACAAAAGGAACTGAAGAGATTTAAGTCGAACAATATTGTATTGTTTAACTGGATTGTAATTATTTTCTCAGAAATTTCAATATAAAATAAAACATAATACCTTAAGATATTAATCAAGGAAGTATCAAAAGTTGGTGAAAATATATAAATGAAAATCTATACTTAAGAAATGTTTTCCCAAATAGTTAATGTATATATATATATATAAGATACTGGTTATATAGATTAAGTAGATAGCAAAATATAAATTGTAACCCTCCAGTGGTCCAACCAGATTCTACTGTTATGTTCATCTTAAATGCAGGTAATTTGCATTTGTTTTAAATTTAATTTAAAACTCGAAGGGTAAAAAAAACCCTTCAGATTTCAAGAATTTAATTGCAGGTGAGAAAGCACAGTTTATTCACTTTCGGAACTCATTCTTCAGAGATAAAAGTTGTATCAAAATAATAGGGTCATTTGGAGAGTTTTAATATTGTCACAATTATGTAAAATTGATGCAAAGCTGGAAAAAATGACAAATTTTTAAAGAAAGTCAAACTAAGTGATAATTGTGATAAAAGCTTTTACTCATAAATGATTAAATATTAATTAAAAATATACCAATTTTAATCAGAACTGGTGAAAGCATATTTTTATCTTGAGCAATTCAGATTTATATTATTGTAACAGACTTGCATCAAATTAACAAAAACTACCTGAATAATTATAAGGAGCGAATCTATGTAATTGAAAGGAAGAAAAATAGAAAAAAAAATGGCTGAAAAGTAAGAAGTAATCTCGAAAGAATCTATTTACATTGAAAAAATAATTCTATAATATTTTTATACTTAGCTGTTTAAAATTATTTATAAGCTCCTTTTCTTCAGCAGAGAAAAACAATTTTAAAAATTTCTTTTATATTGTCAATATTTTCAGCAAAAAAGCACAGTAAAACGTGAAGTCTTAAAAGATTATATATAAATATAATAGGCAATGCTGAATGAGTAGAATGTCTTTCACTTTTAGAATACAGGCGAATGAAATAAAAACCTTTTTTTAAAAATTGGGATTTTGTTAGGGAAACAGGGAAAGGCTTTGCAAATCATTAGATGTTATAGTTATCTATTCTTGTTTTTTCTTGGAAATAAATTGAGCCATTCTACATGGGGTGATGGCTGAAACTAACTCCAGAGTAAGATAGTCCAGAACACAGATTAGTTCTGATATGGAAAGGAAATCTTATTGGTATAAAATCTGTACTAGTCTTGTAGGCAGAAGGAAAAATTCTGCTAGTATGAAATCCAACTGCCTGTAAAACAAATCTTGATCTACAGATCAACAATTAGATGACAGTAAAGAACATAAATACTTCTGAAACAATATTCACGAGAGGGAATCAAATAGTACACCAATAAGCTATTTAATACTAGTCTCGATATCATAAATTTTAGTGTTATCATATTTTCTTTCAATTATTAAGAAGATAAAACTTTTTAAGTGACAATTCTTTATCAGGCTTGATAATTTCTCACAAGTGTTCAGAAGGGTATGACATACACTTATGCTTCAAAAGTGCACACAACTATTTTTCAGTCAACATGTTTTAATTTTTCATCAGTAACATCATTTTGAAGACAAAAAAATGTCAAAAAGGTAATGCAAAGAATTGTAATTTGTAAATCTAGCAGGGTAAATTCAAGTCGATGAATGAACATTTTAAATCTCGTATCTGCAAATTTTACCTTATCAAAACATGCTAATGCACGATTCAAACATCTCATTCAATAAAACAAAATTATTTAATGTAGAGATAATGTGATGATTTTGTGTTTTCAGATTTCAACATTATTAAAAAATCATTTGCAGTATATGTAGGGGAGGTTTGACCCACCCCCTTTAACTTAAAAAAAAACTGATTTCAAAGATTAAATACCAAATGGCAGCTCAATAATCAACAACTGCATACCATACTAAAGTTTAAAGACATTTGCAGGAAAAAACAGAGAAGCTACTTCTTGTTTCATATTTCTTGCTTAGAAAAGCAAATTTTTGGTTTTTCATTTGTAAGAACCTGTACTAATTATATGTTAAATTTATAAAAATATTTTGATTTATAAAGCTAAGGTAAATGCTCCAGTAGTGGGCAACTTAAGGGTATTTCCTCAATTATCATCTAAACTTTTGAGAAGTTTCACTATTCTGTATTTTTTTATGGTTGTTCAAACTTTTAACTAAAATAATAATCACCTGAAATATCAAAATAATTGTAATATAATTTTTAAAAAATTAAAAACTTAGATCACTCCTATGCACCAGAAGTGGGCATAGCAAACTTTTGATGTACCAGTAGTGGGCATACCAAAAGTGGGCCACCCAGATTTGTCAATTGTGCCAAAGAAAAAAGAATAAAATCATTATATATAGTAATAATAACAATACATTAACATTATACACTATAAATAATGCAATAAAAATGGCTTGATATAGGTGAAATCTTTTATTTATAGATTCTAATCACATGAGATTTACATTTTTTTCTCTAACAGCCAATTTTTTATTAAAGGTATATGCTAATTATCAATCTTTCATTTTAAGTTCTGTTTGGGGCATTATGGATATTAAATCTTAATATTTTATGTTGAATAAATCTATTTTTTCTTTTATCATCTTCCCTCTACAGCCAGAAAAGAGCCCTTTTAAACGGTGATGGAATATTTTTTGATGGTCCAGCAATGCGATAGTTATTATTGTCTGCCTCGTTACAGAGCCCAATTAATTCTTGAATATCAGTCTTTTCCTCACCTGTACTACTATAAAATATTTATTATTTAAGTAATTGGTCAGAATGTTCCATTAGTGTACCAGTAGTGGACCATTAATGTATCAGAAGTGGGCCATGTGGCCCACTACTGGTTTTGATAAAAATAAAGCAAATCTAATTAAATAAAAAGACTTTACAAGATATAACCTTCTTATCAAACATCACCAAAACAGTTTATTTGAGAGAAAGCATGTGCTCCAGTACTGGCCTCCCTAGGCCCACTACTGGAGCATTTAGTAAAACATTGATCCAAAAGTGGGCCACCCTTCACTATCCATAAATTATCAATATTATTTAATTTAAAGATAGTTTATAATACATTCATTATATAATCAAATAATATCAATAACAATTCATTTTAAAAACAAATAGAATGTATGCTAAAAAATAGTTGAAGAGTTACCTCTTAAGGAAATCACCAAGAATGAGCTAAAAATGCTTCTCTCAGAGACCGACTTCAGCAACAAACTTTCTAGCTCCTAACTAAACAGGAAATAAAGGCTGTGCCTTTGGTATTTAGTTAATAAGGGTTTCAGCCTACCAGAGGCAGATCTTTTATTTCGTTGGAATTTGTTTTTCAACTTAAAAATTCAAGTGGCCCACTACTGGAGCACTTACCTTACCTTAAATAAAGCTCTGAAAGACTGTTGACTTAAATAAAAATAATAATACAGTACAACGTCTCGAATCCGGACCTTTTTCATTCCGTAAACCCTTCCCCTAAAAAAAAAAAAAAAACACAATCCTAACTTTTATCTAACAAATCGGCGCCCAGAATCAGCAGAAACTGGTCGTAACCATCTGGGGAGGGAAAGGATTTAACCACCATTCTGCGGGCATTAAAGTGCCAGTACAAATCAGAATTCCTGAAAGAAATACTCAGCTTTCTAAACGGAGGGGAAACACTTCAACCCTTTTTGAAATCTTGCAATTTGAAAACGGCAGTGTGGAGTGCAGCTAAAGCGTTGGACGGGATTCCAACCACGACGATGAAAACTGCTAGGCACAATTTGTGGCCGGCAACCATATTCTATGAGGACGAAGAAAACGTGGATACCGATTCCAAAGGATTTCAGATCTCAAAAGAAAAAGCTGAAATTTTTGAACTACTTGAGTATGTCAAGTCAAGAGGACAAGAAATTGCCGAAGATGACGCCTTTGAAGTACTGCATTGCGACGATAAAGCCCCGACAGTGTGTCAGCTCACCGATGCCGAAATATGCAGTATGGTGTTGATGAACTCCAACACTTTGGTATCCGATAGCGAGGAGAGCGAAGAAGAAACACAAGCAGAAGATAAATGCCAATTGACAGCTTAGTGGAAGTGTTGAACACCGCAATAAAAGGACTTGAGCAAAGAGACTTTATTTTGGAGTCGGACATAATGGTGATACATAAAATAAAAGAGAAGTTACTGAACCAAAAACCAAAACTAATGAAGCAACTCACTTTAAATGAAATGTTTTGTAAAAATGTTAAAATTACAAAGAAATAATATTAATTATGTTTATAAATCAAAGAAAACAAGTAATAAATAAGTTTTAAAAAAATTTAAATTGAATTATGTGTGTTATGATGTTAAAATCACTTCTTAATATGGAAATGATCTAAGATCCGGAATTGCCTAAGTCCCAACGATTCCGGATTTGAGACATTGTACTGTAGTTATTAATATGCGTTTTTAATAAAATGGCTGCAAGGGGATGTTTTACCCATAGCAAGTATGGGAGGTTAGACCCGGGCCAAACCTCCCCATTTTATAATTTTAAAAGGCTAACATTTTTAATTTAAAGTTAAATCTTACATGTTTCTAACTTAATTTAATTAATAATTTCTATGTTTGCAAGATTTATATCTTAGTTGGAAAATTCTGTGCCTAAAATGCTCAAAGCACATAAAATTTTCATCAAAGCAATATTGTACCATTCATAAGTGTTACTGTTTATTCTATTATATGTTGGATATTATTGGGCAAATAGGTATTAAAATCTTTAAAAATGAAAAGAAAAAAGCTACATTAGCATTTACTGAATTTCTAAATATCTCTTCATCCCTGGGCCTTATTAACACTTCAGTAGGTTTAATAAAAAAAATAATGAAGATAATAATCAATATCTTTTATTTTTATGCAGTTTTTCTGTAAGTCAGGATAAAATAAAAAAGAAAGGTATCCCAACGTTAATTGTTAATTAAAGCTGCTATTCTATCCATCATTTAAAAAGATAAAAATGTTAAAGCATTGTTTGAGGATTAAAGTGATAAAAAAAAACTTTAGGAAGAGGTATATGGATAAATATAAAGGCTTTGAAGATGGAAATATATAATTAAAAGCTAATCATGTCTCTTGTCAAGTATTCCCCGATATCAGGGAAACTGAGGAACATTTACAGCTTGCTTCGAAGTTACATTATCGATTAACTGCAAAGACAATCAACAAACAAATCTGCTAGCTATGACTGGTTGAAACAATTTATACACAGGCATAAAGAATTATCTTTGTGAAGCCCTGAAGTCTGTGCAGAGCAATAGGCTTTAATTAAAACAAGTGTGGTAAAACCGACAGAGTCTCTTTGAAAATTAAATTCGACTTTGGTGATGATATAAACTTTCACAGAATGCAGTTTATATGCTGTTAACGAAATAAACAAATTCTGAATTGTATGTTATAAAGAGGAACAGTTAATTATGTAGTTAATATGCCATTAATTTTTAAACATTGTTTTATTTTGTTTTTAATAAGTGGGTCAAACCTCCCTCATTGTAGGTCAAACTTCCCTCAAGTGGGAATGTTTGACCCAGTTTTTAGGAAAATCTTTATAAAAGATGTTATTTTATAAATTATAATAGTGTGGAAATATGCCCCATAATATGAGTTACAAAATGGTGAAAAAACTATATTTCAATCTTATTTTTAAAGAAAATGGGAGAGTTTTTTCAAAAGTCAGTCCAACATCTCCAGTCTCCCCTACACATAAAAGATGTTAGAAATGTTCATATTTTTTTAAGTTTAGAAAGTACTAGTTTCAAATATTTACTCGTATTTCTTTAAAGATATATTAAAAGAATATTTCATAAATATAATATAAATAAAAAGTCAAAATTTATTTACTTGAACCATCAAGGGTCAATACATAAAAAAAAAAGTTTTAAATATCCCAATCCTGTATTACAAAATCATTTTGACATAGAAAAACAAATCATTATTTAATTTTTAATCAGATAGTAATTTGCATTGCAAGATTTTATTGACGAAACCAAAACTATCTTTAAAATACATATGCTTACCACAAGAAAATTATTTTGGATGTTATATATCATTACATATTGTCAGAAAAGAACCTATTACTGCAAGAATAAAAACTCGTCATGAATGAAAAAATATTGAGCCAATAAAAATTTGTAATGATAAATTTGTTAATCAAAAATATCAAACTAACATTCATTTTTTACTTATATAAAAAATAATAATCAACGTTTTATCATAAAGATTTCAAATAATTCTCTGCACTTAATCTTGCATTATAAATACAGTCAGGAACACCTGCACCTTTATATGAAGCACCAATCAGAGAAAGATTTAAATTGTTTTTCTTTATTTCTTCTTCAATATTTTGCAACTTAAGATGATGCCCTAACACATACTGAGGTATACAATTTCTTTGTAATAAAACTTTGTGACGTATTGGCTTATCTGCTGTGTTAAAACGTTTCGATACTTCTTCTGTTGCAACCTGCAAAAGTGTACCCTCCGAAACAGTTTCCGGATCTCCAAAGAGATCCTTAAACCATCGACCTCCAATCATGCAACTCAGACGTGTCTTGCCCCTACCATTCAATTCAGGAAAGCAGCATGAATCAAACACTATGCCGAGAACTTTTGAATCTTCAAAAGATGGCACTAAATATCCAAATCCTGTCTTTTCACCAATAATGTCATTCTCATACTCAAGATAGACTACAGCAACGTCTACTGAGGATATAGCCTTAAGACTATCAGCTAAGAGAGGGTATTCACTTAATAATGGTGAGAGTTCTTGGGATGGAATACTAGAGAAAACATGATCTACTTCAATGTGCTCATTATCTGCTTCCACTACAACTTTGTCGTCTTTGAAAATTAAGCTAGAGCATTTAGCATCAAAAATTAAATCTGTTTTCCCTCGTTCATCTATGGTTCCGGCTAAAGCATCAATTAGTTCACCTAAGCCTGTTTTAAGTGTCCACATTCTCCAAATCTGTTTATAGGCTGTTAAAACAAGATCATTCTTTATAAAATCTGCAGCCTCTTCAATTCTTTGGCTTTTCGATAACCCTTTGATCAGAGATCCATGCTTTTTCTCAGCTTCGTACATAAACGGGAACATGGATCGCACGCTCAATTCACGGCAATCTCCAGCTGCAATTCCTCTGCACATTGGATCAAATGCATATCTGGCAACATCCTCACCAATTCTTCTTGTAGCAAAATCATAAACAGATTCATCATCTAAATTTGCACTTTTGGTCCTAATTTCTTTGAAAATATAACTGATAATAGATTTAGAAAAAGGAGGTGATTTACGAAAAAATTTGAATACATCTCTTGGCAATGGAAGTAGCTCATTGTTAACAAGAATAAAATTATTTTTCGCAATAGGATGTTCTCTTGTAATCGGCAGAATTCGCGAAGTCAATGCTAGTCTGTCAGCTAATTCTAAAGCATTATATCCTGCTTTTGTACCAACTCGAAGAGTCCTAGGTCCGTGCTCAAATACTGCACCATCAGGAAATCGTGTTGTTTGAATCCAACCGCCGAATTTCGGGTTTTTATCCAAAAGAAATATATATTTGATTTTTGATTGTCCCAAGGTTTTTAAGTAATAAGCACATGATAAACCACTTATTCCACCGCCCAAAATACCAACAGTAGCCATATTATATTTTGAAGTAATAGCCAATAAAACAAATGATTCAAAAACTTGTAAAATTAAAACAAAACATTAACACCTCGTTTTGTTTTGCACTGCAAATTAAGGCAGCAAACAATTAGTATCGACAGACAATCTGACGATTCCGGAGGCTGCGGCAAAAGGAGAATCATTTTGTGATAGGTGGAAATTCAGTATTCGGGTTGTAGGATTTGGCGCAAACGCGCCTTTTTATTTCACTCTTAAGAAATTGATCCTGTAATTCAGACTTCAGATATGCATGTTGTTTAAATTATTTTTTCCTACATAAAAATTTTGTTTGTGCCTGAAAGTAATCAAATGCATTTCGCAGATTTAAATTTAAGCGATTATTTTATCATCCTTATAAAATCATCACTTCATTTATTTATTCAATCAGTCAAAAAATGTGATTTATTTGAGAGAAATATTCATAAGCTGAGCAAATTGCGTAAACGTAAAAATTATTTCATTCTGAAATATGCACTTTATTTCTAAGCGATTGCATAAAAAATTTGTTTCAGTTATCTTAATCTCATTTTTGGCAGCTAAATTCAAGGTCTTCTCAATAAGTTTCATTTTTTCTATCATAACAGCAAAGCGACAAGAGAACTAATATCCTTGGCGATTCGTTCTTGAGCGGAATCATAACATTTTCTGTCTATAATGGTTCTCAGACCAATGATCTTTCGGAAATCACGTGGAATAGAAGTCACAGTTACGAGTAAATGAATAAAGTTACAAAATATTTTTATAATACTTTGAAACCGAAAAGGCGAAGTGGTTATACTCAAAGACAGGCCAAGAAGCTAACAGAGATTACGGTATGCTTCCTAGGGATGTATAATCCACGATTTTTTGAGTAACAAATATTTTTGCTATTGCTATTTTTAAATATCTATTCCAAATAACTGTTATTTCAATCACACTTTCAATTTTCAAAAAGTTTTATTAAATATAAGTAAAATGTTCTAAAAAATTTAAATAAAAAAATTTTATTTCTTTCTCAATATACTTTCTTTATAGTTTTAATGTTTAGTTCTTTATACTGTCAACAGATGGCGCCAGCAAACTTTTTTTCGACGTTTGAGAAAGGAATTTTGGTTGAAACGTAGTTTGGGGTGTGTGCTTGGAACGTGTTAGAGGGGGGGGGGTCACATTGTCACAATAGTAATCAATAACTGAAGTCACAGTTTCCGGTCTTTAAACAGCTCAATCGCTGTAAAGGAGATTTACAGCGATTACTCGTTTGAGAGCAAATTACAGCGATTAAGAGAAACACGAATAGTTGCTCCTTGAGCCCCGCTGAGCTGAGTGAGCGCATTTCGTTTCCTTGTGCGGTCTGACTTTTGGTTGGACTACCTGAAGCGTTCTTTGTGCTTTTGTATTTGTACTGATTTCGCTTATTTCGGAAGTTATTAACGTCGTACGTAAACAGGAGATTGGTTGGTTCCCTCGACAGCTGCTTCTGTACTTCTTAATATTAGCTGTACTTCTTAATATTATTTTTGCGCTTTAAAAGCTAAAATTGTAAAACTTAATTTTTGGATACATCCTTTTTAGTATACAGCGTAACATTTACCAGCTAAAATTTTAAAATTAAAGTTGGATGCCAATTTTCCTTTTTTAACCTTATCAAATCTTTCTACCATCAAATTTAATTTTGAAAATTCATTCAAAACTTATAAAAAAATGTCTTACTAAGAAGTAGCAGTTTTTTTTATCTTTGGTTACATTGTCGTTTATATAAAAACTTCATTTGCTATGTTTGCATTTGTTTTTAAATATTTAAATTTAAAAAAATGCATTACACTAAAGTATTTTATTTTTGAAATAAAATATTAGCGAGTTACAAATTCTGCTTACATTTTAAACTGATATATCCAAATTTATATATTTTAAACCCATAAAGCCTACATTACCTTGCTTAAGTATGCATCCATACCTACTTAAAAGCACATATAATTACCTACATATTATGGGATTTTTTTGATTAATTTATAAGATTTCTCAAACAAGATTTTTTGAATTTATAATGTGCTTTAGAAAGATCACTAATTTGCATTATTTGTTGCTTTAAAAGTGAATAAAAAATGTACTTTTATCTCAGCAAAATCTCTTTGCGTTCACTTTAAGTAAAGTAGTACAGTTTCTGAAACTAAATACAAAAAAAAAAAAAACATTTATTCATTGTCCTTTCTCCACCCGCTTAGCAGAGCAATCCATTTCCAAGAATTCGCGAATATGGAAAATGACTCATTAAATTATCGAGATTCAAAGGAATTGCATCAAATTGAAGCATTTTCATGTCGTGCATAATTAATGTTTAATTAAATCTAAGTGCAACTTAACAATTGACATTGGTGGTTTAAAAATAGTATTATATCCTATATATATAGGATTATAGGATAAGATTATCTCCTATAGGATCATATATATATCCTCTAAAGCTTTATCAATATGAGAATAAGTTCGATATAATTCAATAGTTGCTTTGTCAGTAATTGAAAACTGCTTTAGAAATATCTGATTTATTTAAAATTTTCTAATGTTATTGTATGTACCAATTTCGTGTTTTATTAAACTTAATATATATTAATTATGAAATTTATAAGAAAATATTAAATTAGGCTTTTAAATTAATTTGATATTCTGTCAGATATACAAAAGAGTATCCCATTGTCTCAGCAAGAATTTATCACTATATATTAAAAAAAAAAAATCAAGAACATTTCATCTATAGTAGAGAGTAATGATTTTTCCCTCTGAATACCGCCAGAAAGTCATTTTTGGTTTAATTGTGTTTGATTTGCTGAACGGAAGATATATTTTTTAAAGATTCTATAATTGCACGGAGCTGAGTTAGCTTTTCAGTGGGTTCAATGGTTTCAACCGGGAGGGGGGGAGAGGTTTCTAGAAATTACGATTTTTAACTTTTTATATTGTTTCACGACTTTTTGAAATTAGAGATTAATTATTAATGTCTTATGTTAGCGAAATAATAATTTGTTATTATAAAAAGCTTTTAACCTTATCACTGACTGTGTTCACACTTTTGCTAGCCAAAAACATCACATTTAACTGCGTCTCATACATACACAAAAGAGGACAATTTGTTACAAAGTTTGTTTAAAACATGGCTTAAGAGTTTTGCAAGACAAAATTTATCAAATTAACTATATATGCCCGATCTTGTACACTTTGTTGTTAAAAAAAAGCAGAAGATACTTTATATTAAATTGACAATTTCGTTATTCGCATTTCAATTTTAATAATGCTTGAAAGAGTAAAATCCATCTGTTGAAGAAAAGGTAAATTAGTTAAAAATATGCTTAAATGCAAATATTATTAGTTTTTATTTCTGTTAAGTATGTATTCCGAGATAACTGAAAATGAAATTGATATTTTTATATAAACCAAGAAAGTATTGAAAAATAAAGCAATTTTCTTAACGTTAATGCAAACAACATTATTGACGACTTGTAAAAATACTGATTGGCATTCTATGTCAAATTTTAGGTTTTGTGTTATACATTTAAAAAAGTGTTTATATTCGGATGAATTTTTATTCATTACACAAAAGTATTTAAAAAAATATGGAGGAAAATTTAACAGTCAGAATGAATTTACAATATCACTTTTTTTATCATTAAAAAGGTTTCGTACATAATAAATGATCAAATAGATTTGTAAAGAGAAAAAAAGAGATTCAGAAAATCCACCCCAGTCGTTTCAATCCATGTTTTCCTATTTGCAACGCTTCCTTCGCTTGAAACTTTAAACCGCAAATGACCATCACTGGCCTTCCTTCTTTGTTGACAACTGATAGCGCAACAGCAGAAGTCCACTTCTTGGAATTTCTGAAGGAAGGGACGTTCCATTCTTCTTGCGTGATCGTAAAATCACTCAGGGCTTTGAGGCAGTAGAATTCTTACACCAGCCGGGTTCAGAGAGTTAAACAAAGCTTATATAACACATTGAGAAGAAATAAAACAATTATTTTTTTGGATTAAATTTGCTTTCTAAAAATAACGTCCCATTTTGGAACTACTTGACAGGGACCTGTAGGGGCCCTCAAGAAATTCAAGATTCATTGCGTCTATTCCCCACCCTTAATGAAGAGGAAAGCCATTATAAGTTTGTCGTTATACGCGTAACTTAAAAACTGCTTATATAAAGATTAAATTAAAATTAATATAAACCTCTGGTTTAGAAGGGAAAATGGGGCCCAGAAATTTGCATCGCCTAAGGGCCCCTACAGAGCTTAATACGGCCCTGAATATGGCTTTACGAAAATTTTTCACGTAGCCTGCAATCATATTCTATGATATCCCCATGTTTTTTCTTCTTCCCCCCCCCCCCCGAATTTGGATCCGCAACAAGCATTTTAGGATGAAACGGGATCGTAAAAAAATTTTCCATTTGAAAAGTGGTAGCGAGAACAAAAATAGTTTAAGATAAGACAAAGTTAATAAAGTAGAGAATTTTTTTGCTAAAATTTATTATATAATAATAAATTTTAATACAATATCATATAATAATAAATTATATAATAATAATATAATTTAATAATTATTAAACAATAATAAATTTTGTCACATTTTAAATTAATCAATTTTTCAGTCTGAAGTTATTTTAAGAACATGCTTCTTGATTGTCAGATACTCTTGGACTTAATATATGTAAATAACAAATAATATGAAGAGAAAAAAACTGCGGCCTTGGCCATGGTAGATCTGTAAGATTACAATTGAGGTTTCAGTTTTGATATGAGTGATTAAAGTCGAAACTTCTAAATCCTTCCCTAAATCTGATTTATTGCCACGCATGAAAAAGAATATGTTAACATCAAGTTGAACTCATGAATCTACATTTTAAAAGCTGAAAAGCTTCATTCGTCAAACTCTTTTTAATATTAATAATAATAAAAAAAAGCCAAAAAACTTTTTTCATTGCTTTTAGACTCTAAATCTCAACTATCACATTTTTTAAAATTTAAATCATGACATAAAAAAACTACATCCAATAAAAATTATTCTTAATTAAATCGGCTGTTTTAATACTTAATTACTGAGCCGAAATTTCTAGACTAATAAAGATTACATTTAAATTTAGCAGGAAATGAATGAAATTTAAAATATAATTCATCTTCACTTTTCTTTTTTTAAAAAATTTCATGCCCATATTTTAGTTAATTTTATGCTCTTGAATTGCTTATGCTCAATTTTTGAACGAAAGGTGTCAAATTCTTATCTTAAAGTCTATCTTTTAACGGGAATATTTTGAGTGATTACCAAGTCGAGATTCGCATGAATTGTGCTTCAGTCTCGGTGCCTTAACTGCCGAGAAATTCTCAAAGACATAATTCAACACTGTTCAAGTTGACGTTCAGTATTTCTTTCAACAACTCGGAATCTCTCTCTCATAAATAGTTTTCAGAATTCGTTGTGAATTTGTGATATTTTTAAGAAAAAAATCTTTTGAAATTATTTTCAAATGGTTATAAATAGGCTCAATTATCAGGTCGTTTATTTAAAAAACAATAGCTACAGACTTTCCGCATTTTCTGGTCTCTAAATTTTCCATAAGATTTTTGCTACTCATAGATATTTCTATGACAGAAAACCTACATTTTCAATTAAGTTAATAAGAGCTTTAAATAACGATATTTATTATTCTGCAAATGATAAGCACATTTATAATCAAGTTACATCGAAAAATTATAGTTGCACGCCAGGACATTTTTTCTCCTGAGAGAAAATAATAAAATAATTTCTCCAAATATACATCTTTAGAATTCTCTCAATTCCGGCGTGGGAACAACTTCACAGTCGTCGGAAGGTCTAGCAATGAGAAGATAATTGTGAATCGAGAGGAGGTGTTAATAGGTTTTATTATTAAGATAACGCGTGAGCCGTATCTGTGAGAAATTGTGTTAACAACGCCCAGAATAAATAAAAAGATTTTCTCTTTCTGCCTTGAAATGTGATAATCAATTTACACGCAAATTTAAATTACTTATATTAAGATTTTTAGAAAAAATTTAAGTTATGTTCCTAAAAATACTTAGATTACGATTTCAACGATTGTTGCTCCATGCATGTCGCACCACTTACGTCGCATGACGGAATTTATAGATAACTAGTTAATAACCCCGCGTTTCTCGGGATCCATATTTTTTCATAAGCCAACCTCCGATTTTTTTTTTCTTATAAAATTCTGTTAAATTTAATTATTTTTTCTTATATCTTATTTACTTTTTTTTTTATCTTATCTAAACTTTACTGTGAACCGGGGCCCCGATCACTAGAAGAACACTTATAGATTTTGACTTGTCAGTCATTATTTTTGAAGCGATGAAATTAAGCATACTTTTAATTACAATTGTAACTAGTTAATTAGTTTTTGGCAATATTTAAGAAGCTTTGAATTCAATAATCTGAAATTTATAAATTAAGATAAATATAATAATTATAAAACAAATAAATAAAATAATAAACGTTTTAAATTACTTTTTCATCAAACAATACTGACGCCGGAAAGATTATGTACAGTCTAATTGTTCATTAAAAATATATATTGTTTCAAAGCTTAAAGTAAATGTCTTTTTTCTTCCAAACATCTCACATTTTTATTCAAACCATAATATTATGATGTAATAAAAAGACTATATTTGAAGATTTTATTTCAACTAGAAAGGAGATTTACGTTTATTAGGGAAAGACCTCGTCATTTTGAACCGTGGACAGATGAAGAGGACGACACCTGAGCTGTAAGCCACCTTTCGAAACTTCCGCACCACACCGACGGGAGGACGTTTGGCCCCCTGCGTATGATTTAGCGTGCAGCAGACCCACATATACGGCGAATCTTCAATAAAATCGGGTTTCGAGCCAGGAACCCTCCAGTCCCGAAACTGAGATCTTATTACTAGGCCACTGTGTCCCCAGAAATTTATGAAACATATTCAACATTAAGAAATCGGGATGAAAAATAATAATTTTTTTCTCCTGCTAGTTATTTCACACCAAAAGATATATATTTCCAAATGCTTCTGAATTTGTAAAGGGCTTTGGATAAACGTGTCTTAGTAAAACAATGATTAATTAAAAATAATTGTTGTTAAAATGTTCATATATGCCATATTGAGAAAAATTGTGTTTAAAATTAAGTAAAAAATGCTTTTTTTAAAAAATACATTCATACTTGTAATAGCTCCAAGAACATAAAATTAAGCACACTTGTTTAAAAATGAAGACAGGAGAGTTAAAATTTAAAAACTAATTTCTTGTTTTTGAATAAAATGAATGAGTGTTATGAAGTGAAAGGTCTCCAATCAGCCTGCGAGTTTTGTTGAATTTCAAAAATAAATTTTTTCCTTCGCCGAAGGCATTTTTTAGATCAATCGTCTAGTAAAAATTAATTGTACGACTCTCCTATCTACATGCACGAGCGAAAGAAGTTTTAGCCTAGTAAAAAACTATCTCCGAGCTACCATGGCCAGAGAAAAAATTAGACGGTCTTTGAAATTGATGTTTTTAATTCTTCATTTTCTATTATTGCCCATCGTTGCGACAGACAATTCTTACTATATTAAAATTACAAATAATTTATTAATCCAAATAATTAATTCACTTATAATGAATACTTAATTAATTAATTCTTAATTACTTTTAACTAAATATAAAATTAATTATTTGTTATTTTAAAGTTAAATTAGAGAAAATTTGCTCGTGCCCCTCGTCGGAAAATGCCTGCCAGCGCCCCTGCTTGTGCTAATCCATCACTGTGCCAAATTTGGATATTTTATATAAAAAGTATGTATTAAAGTAATGTATTTTTTATTATATATTTGATGACGGAATTTCATACAAAGTATGAAAATAAATATAAGACTGTTTAAGAGTGACAGAATTTAAACGGGAATGTATCTCTCCAGATCTATAACGAAAATTTATAAAATGAGTAAATGGAAAATGTATCCATTATTCACCAATAATTTTTGGTGAATGATACCTGATTGTTGTCATTCATTCACTAATAATGAATGAAAATTTTAACATGCGATAACATGCAGATATCGCAATGATCCAAAATGTATTTTCAGAGCATAAATGGTAGTCAGAATTTGTATTTGACTTTCAGTCTTTATTATGATACATCCTCCAAAGAAATATTTATTTGATAGTTAATAAAATGCTCAAAATATTTTTAAAGGAGTTGTTAATATAGCTGCATTCAAAGGAAATAAAAAATTCTTAATTAAAAATATATCACAGATTTAAAAGTTAATAAAATAACGGTAAATTTTCTGAAAACTGTCATAAAATATTCTCATCTCTTTAGTTCGTATGATAAAAGAAAAAATATCGGCAAATGTTACTTTTTTCAATCGTCTGTTTCATTGAAATAATTACATCAACCCATTCATCAGTATATCAAATTGGCAATT
The DNA here is from genome assembly GCA_013235015.1 of Araneus ventricosus. Taxonomy (NCBI): domain Eukaryota; kingdom Metazoa; phylum Arthropoda; class Arachnida; order Araneae; family Araneidae; genus Araneus; species Araneus ventricosus. Next base: position 39,815 of record BGPR01006971.1, read on the forward strand.
AAGAGGAGAGAATGAATGAAAGAATGTGGTCGAAATAAATTTCAAGGCCGCTACAAGTTGCAAGATAACATAATTTTCAGAATATTAATTTAATAAAACTAAAAAAAACCTTACATTTATGATGCCTATAAAAATCTGATTTAAAATCGATCGTTCTCAGATTAATATACCAATAAGGTTTGCCAAAGTAATCAATTAATTTTTTATACGATGCTATTGTCTAATCCAATTTCCGACTGTTCTTTTAAGTAGAAAAATAAATAAAAATAGCCATGGGTTTCAGAAAACGATCAACCACTAAAAGACTATCTGTGTGGTCTGCTGAAGTCACACCGGCGGGAATGAAGGAAATAACTCTCCCTCTGCTCCTATGGGCTGGAATTACAAAAGCGCCGTAATCAGTCAAAAACGCATATCACAACAAGAAGGATGATTCACAGAAAGACTTATTGAACCGCGATCGGGGAAAATTGCGATCAGGAGGAACAGGAAACGAGGAAACTGCGAATTGTGATAAAATAATAGGGAGGTTGTGTAAGGTGATCTGCCGTGACCAAGGAGCCAATCCCGTGGGTCATGGATCTGCACGGTGGAAACGCTGCTCCCCCCGACCTGACTGGTGTGATGCCCCCCTGTGTGAGGAGGGCAGTTCATACATTTGTTAGAGCTTTTAGATTAGCATTTGATGGCGCCATCTGTTGACAGCATATAGAACTAAAACCTTACAAAAGTATATTAAAAGATATGAAATTAAAATTAAAAAACCCACTTTATGCACATTTAATTAAAAATGACTGAATCACACCTTTTTGACTGTAGTATTCATCACTGGTATTTGTGATTTTTTGATATTACGTAGAAAATAACAGTTCGTTAAATATTTGTCATCCCTAATGCTTCCGGCGCTGCGCCGATGAATGACGTAGTTGGTGTTTCTACGCGTTTTGGGGTTACTTTTTATTAGAATTCGCCAACAACCAGAAGTAGATTTCCTTTGCTTCGTGTGCGCCAACGTTTAGTTCTCAAAGAAAAAAAGAAAGTTGCTTGGATCGATTTTTTTACTAATACATTGTTTTTAAGTACATAATTTGTGCATTATTAATTAAAGGAAACCTGAGAAATATGAATAGTAGACAATTGACACTATATTTAAAATTGTATTCACAGGAGTGGCGGTAGAGTCCGCCCGACGGGGGGGCACGGTCTGCCCGACATCGGGGCACGACCTGCTGTATAGGGGGAAAGAAGGGCCTAATTATAACCTTCTCAAATTTTCTTCAGATTTTTAGTTACCTACTATTTGAATAACCCGCTGCAAAAACGGGATACAAAAATATTGTCAATATCTGTAGAGATTTTTTTATGTATTTAGATTATTAATCTGTTTATACAGATTTCAAAGGAAATAATTACTCACCACCGCTGAAAATAGCCTCAAATCACCTAATTTTAGAACTATTTTAAATTTAACTCAGCTCAAACAAAACAAAGAAATAGGATCCGACGGTCAAATTATAAATATTTGAATTCAATTACGATAACATGCGTTATTGTATATGACACTTTTTAAAACAAAATTTTAACATTTTTCTTTCTACATTCATTGCATGTGTTTTGCGTGTAAGCATATTAGAGCATGTGGATATATTAAACCGTGAAAAAAGCATTTAATTTAAATATTTAGAGCAGTTTTGCGTCCATTCCCAAATATCCAATGGTACATTTCACATTACAAAAGAAAAAAATAAGACTTTTAAATCATAATAAATAAATATGATACAACAAAACAGACATAACCACAAAATTGTTAGGTTTTATTCTAAAATATGATAAATCAGCTCATAGTGATAGTAGGTTTTAATGACATCAGTGCAGCTGAATTCGGCTTTTTGGATACAATGTATCAAACTTTTCTACTATATTATGCAAATCTAATTTCCTTGACCTGCTACTATGCACTCCTAAGATCATGAGGCCTGAAGACTATTCTGAACCATGGTCGTGCGCATATAATTTTTTACAATTCGCAATGTGCTAAAACTTCTTTCGCACGCACAAGTTGACACTGGTAGAGTGCATGCAATTTTTATCAATCCATTCATTTCGTAAAATGCGTCAGCAACTCGGGAAATGTACTGCTGCAGTTGTAATAATGTTTTCGGCTTAGATGCATCTGGCTTCCTTGCAAAAACACGACGCATATTCTCCAGTTCTATTTTCAGATCTTGTGATTTGCTGCGGTACAATCGACCAAAAGCAACGATATCTTCTGTCTTCAAAAATGTTGTTGACTCTGGTACCAAAGCTTTAATGCCCAACATTATAATTTTATTATCATTAAAAAAACGTCGTTCAATTTCCTTTTTGAGCCTATCAATGACTGAAAACATTTCCCTGAAACAAAATCATAAATTGGTATTAGTCTCCTTGCTTTTGTTTTAAATAGATGTAAATTATATACACGCACAGGGCCGTCTTAAAAAATTTAGAGCCCTGGGCTAGAGTGATTTGGCGCCCTATCAGAACCGTAACTACGAATTTGAAAGTCTTGGGTTTAAAGTAAATACCTACCTAATAAAATAATTGAGGGAAAAAAGTCACCTGTTCTCTGTTTAATGCCTTATAATCTCAAAAATCACCACCTTTTCAAAATAGGATTTTGTGTGACAGCTTACATTCATATATATTTAAATACAAAATATACATATATATATACACTCAAAATTTAGTATTTTTTCACTGATTTTCTTTATATGAATATTTTTTGAAATGCGATAGCTGTCTAGTTACTAGCCCTAAGAATATTTTTATTTTTTAAATATTTAAAACTATTATTAAATAAACAGTTTATTCAAAATCAAAATTAAACCGTTGTAGAGAAATTTTAAGCGCCTTTGGCTATACATGTTTGTTTTATCCCCTGGGCTACAGCTCAATTAGTTCTTTGTATAAGACGGCGCTGTATATATAAACATTGAATAAAATTATGGGAATATATAAATAACATACCTTCTGAAATCTCCTCTGTTCTGGAGTTTCTCCCTTTGCACAGGACAATCCACTATAAAATTTTTCAGATAGCTTGGAAATTGTTTCGCACGCTGTGGGTGTCTCTCGGTTTCTCTCAGCATATCGCAGCTTTCTTCCAAATCATGCATTCCTAAATCGTGATAGACGTTGGCAGCTTGGCTCCAAAGATTTTGCATGGTAGTATCCGTTCTACAATCATTTAGTCTTTCTTGAAGAACTTCTAAAAGTTCCAGAGCATCAGAATAGTCTAATTCTGGGCTCTGAAGAAGACCAGAGGCATTCTTTGTGAACTCAAAAATATGTCGCAGTGCGAACAACGTTTTAATGAAATCTGGGGAAAATTGATAAAGTAGTCCCCGAGCTTCTATGACCCTGTCAGAGTTGCTGTCATTTTCAATCACATCTGACAACAGTTCATACAAAAGCATAAATCTTTTACAAACAGTCCGTAGCATTGATGCTTGACATGCCCACCGAGTATTTGAGATTTGTTTTAATTCCATGACTATTAAACCTCTGTCAGTTTGCATTTTGATCCATTTGGTGTGTATGTTACTGCAACTTACAAATACATAAAGTTTTTTCAATAATGATAAGCAATCCCTTACGCATTGAATTGACGTAGCAACGTCAACTAGAACCAAGTTAAGTCTATGATTAAAACAATGAATATAATTTGCTAGTGGAGCCACACGGTCTTTTATTATCGCATTAACTCCTGCATGCTTGCCGGATACTACAGAGGCACCATCATAAGCCTGTCCGATACAATTCTGAAAATTTACTCTATCTTTCATAACATTTATAATTTTTGATGACAGACCTTCGGCGTCCAATGTTTCTAATTCTTCAATGCATAAAAATTCTTCATGAATGTTTCCATCGTAGAGATAACGCACAGCTATAGATAGCTGTTCTTTCTTGCTTAAATCTTTTGTCTCGTCAGCAAGAATAGCAAAATATTCAGCTGCCTGCATCTCTTCAAATATTTTGTTTTTTACTTCATCAGCCATAATATCTAGCAGGGCATTTTGCACAGAATGGTGTGTGTATTTTGCGTTTCCAGGTCCGTGTCTAATTCTTCGAGCAATAACTTCGTCGTGATTTCCTACTAAGGCCAGAAGAGATAAAAAGTTACCACTATGCGGTCCGTAATCAATACTTTCACTTTCGATATCTATGGCAGATGCACGAAACAGTGAGCCACTTTCTCTAACACCAATCTTTTGCTGAGCTATTGTTAATAAGATTTCGCATAATGTAACCAAGTAGTGTCGATTTTCTTTAATTAGCATTGCATGCTCCTTACTTATTTGCGAAATAACGGAGCCCTTTTCGAGGGTTGAGTTGTATGCTTCATAATTTGCTACTGCTTTACAGTGAGAAAAGCTCAATTGGTGCTTCAAAAGACGATTCTCTTTTTCACTTTTACCGTAGCATTTTTTCCACTGTCTGTATCCTGTAACTATAAAGGTATCACATTTATAATCTGAAATGCTACCATTTTCTGAAAAATGACGACAATAGTAGCAGAAAACAGAGTCTTAGGAAACGGAATATTCTAACCACTTGAAATGATATAGTTTGCTGTTAAAAGAACGAAATCTATCTCCATCTTTGTGTTTTGGGAAGCGTTCTAATATCGGTTGAACTGGTTTGCAGTTCCGTGAGCGTGAGATATCTTCTGGACCGGAAGGGATTGATATACATGCATTGTTTGTAGCATTTGTGAAATTGACATCAGTCTTAGTTCCTAGGATGTTTTCTAATTCCATGTCATCATCAACGTAATCATCATCACAGTCATCAGTATCACCATCATAATTTTCATCATTGTCAATATTTACATTTTCACTCTCAACAGATGATCTGCTTGAATCGCAGAAATCAGTTCGTTTTGATTTCGAAGAACAAGCAGTCCATGGATTTTTTCTTTTTAACTCTCCTGGCAATATCACAGGTGCCAAACGGCTTTGTTTTTGAAGCTCCGGATGTTTTGAGACGGTATGCTTTTTAACATAATCACAGTCAAATATATCATTACATAAACTACACTTTACTTTGTATCGCTTACATTTAGCACCGCCAGTGTTCTGTTTTCCTGACATATCGCTTTTGTGACAGACAACTATCTTTCTTCAACGCAAAGACTCCAGATGCTGGCTTTACACTGCAAACAGAATTTAGTCAATGCTCGGAGAATTCGACCCCCAGTTGTCAGAACACCAAGATAATTCCCCGAATCTTCTCCGCGTTATCACCCGTCGCTATTCAAGATAGGACAAAAATATGAGTCATGAAAAAGATGTATCCGGTCGAATTCCGATTGGCAATAAACCCCCTACGATGCGAGTGGATTGGGAAACTGACCGTGGGTCTCATTCCGAAAGACCGATATCCCTATTCTCTGAATCGACAGGTCATTTTCGCCCATGAGCAGAAGCGTCTAGGGCTCAGCTATCCGTTTGCACCATTAAATCTTATAACGTCTCTAGCGAAATAAAGAAAAGTTGCCAATAGCAGGAATAATTGCAAAAATTTCTTCTGGAAGAAAATTTCCCCGACAAAATATATTTTTTGCCCCGACGGGGGGCCAGGCCCCCCCGGTCCCCCCGCTGGCGCCACCCCTGTGTATACAGCAGAAGATTCTATGCAAAAAAAATTGATTACACCAACCATGCTTTCATATTGTTATCTTGAAATAAAGGGTGCATAAATTTTTTAATAATTAAAAGGAAATTTAATAAAAAAAAAACTAAAATATTTACAATGAATAATGCTCGAATAATAATCGAAGAACACTACAATACTTTCTATAACTTAATAAAAATTACTATGAAATAACTAGCAAAAAAATGTCTTCAAAGCTACAAGTACAAGTGGAATGACTACAAAAATAGGAAAAGTTTCTACCCTGCCAAGTCAGAAAGCAATGTTGAAACGTTTTTATCATTTTTTTAAAGAGGGAAATTAAGAAAAAAACAGTTGTAATGATTTTAAATAATATCAAGAATTCTGGCTTGGCTCTGGAGGGGCCGTAGCCGGATAGCCCCCCCTGGATTCGCCACTGTATATATATGTACAAAAAATGATGCAAATACTGAAAAAAGATCAATAAATAATTTCAAAAGCAGCGATATTTTAGAAGTTGCTACCATATAAAAATGATAAAAAGAAATTAATTAAGAGCAATAATTTCTGTTACGTTTTCTGAGTAACAATAATCACCCGAGCACCGAGAGATTACTCGCCAAAATGTGAACTCCGAAGAGACAGAAAAAAAAGCCTTTTCCCCCAATGCTCAAGGTCGTTTTGGAACTGACGTAATTTCAGACGTAAGGCGGGAAAAAAGACTTATGAAATTAAATAACAAACGTTCTGAAAATAGATTTTTATTGCAGAGAATATCGGTTTTTGTTATTATTTAAAGCAAAATTCTGTTCAAATATGTCAATTGCTTTTAAAATACATTAGGATAATTGCAGGACTATTTCACTCGGCGGAAGAATACCATCCATAGCTTCCACTGTGTAACATTCTTGAGTTGTCTTGGACTATAGTACACATTTCCTTCCTATGTATGATCATGTATATTCTCCTAATAAGGTCTAAAATCTATAATAAAAGATGTCTTAGAAAGTTTTGAAAAAAGAAGAGAAGATTGCTCGATTTCTTTTTCTGTAAAACATTCATGCCAAAGTTATTTTTGAGAAAAATTTGTGATCAATACTGCCAAAAGAAAAAACTATAAACATATATACGTTAAAAACATTTAGTAAATTGATATCAGTAGATCAATCTCACAGAAAAGATAAAAGGGTATAAGCATTTCTTAAACAAATTAACGCAGACACACAGTGACATTTTTTATTCAGATCCAATTGAAATACAGTATTTTGTTTTATTATGCTAATTTTCCTTAGAAAATATATGAAAACATTGTAATTTCTGAGAATTGCTTTTATGTTATTCTATTTATTTTTGAAAAATTGCAAGACTGCAGTGGTTTGCTGCCCAATGCATCTATGTTCGTAACTCAGATGGCCAAATGGTGAACATGGCACCAAATATCAGCCATGTATCACCTGGTACACTTTAAATCTAACTTCAATGGCCAAGCTTTCTCCCTCTAGTATGCTCTGCAGGTTTGGAGAGGGTTGTCAGTTCGACGTCGTTCTCATCGTCCCAGATAGCAATTTTAGTTTGCAGCAATCTTGCTCTGCAAATCTGCAAGCTTGCAGCAAGTTTAACACGGCAAGAGTGCAAGCTTGAAACAAGTTAACGCAAACGAGTTACTCACCACGCGTCAAACTTCTCATAAGCTTGCCGCGTTAAATTCATTGCAAACTATAGCAAAAAAAAGATACGAAGACAACCTCGGATTCGAACCCCCAACATACCTGTCGTCTTAACCACTCAGCCTGCGGAACTTCGATTGTGGATGACAGATTGCGCTAATAGATCATGCGTTTATGTGAAACTGTTTTCTTGATTTCATTAATTTTTTTTAATTTTTGAGTTGAGAATATGATTTGAAGTCAAAGAGAGGGCGATTTTCGCTTTTAATTAGGTTTTGCTAGTAGAATAAATTATGAAAAAAGGGTTCAAAAGTAGTTACTTTTAAAATGGGACAAAATGTAAGTTATTATTTTTCAATAAACATTGACTGTTTTTTAGTTTAATTTTGTTTATGAACGTTAAAATTTCAACTTTAAGAAAAAGGCCATATATAGTTTTCTTTAAAGTGCGAGTTCTATATTTAGTAAAAAGATGGAGAATTTTTCAAAATTTTTTTATAAAAAGGTTAGTTTTTTTACAAATTATCATTGATTTATTGAATTAATAAAAAGAAGGACGGTCTAGGAGATGCTATTAAAAATCGGATGTTTTCTAAAACAGAGACAAAGATTAAAACCAGAACTGTAAGTGTGCTGTATCATCTTTGCAGCAAACTTGTTTTGTAAGTGGGTTGGTCGATTATGCTTTATTACTTTGCAGGAAGTTTGTTGCAAAGTTGCCACATCAAGTTTGTCATGACAAGCTAATATCAAGAAAAATCAAACTTCCCAGATAGCAATTTTAGTTTGCAGCAGACTTGCACTGCAAATCTGCAAGCTTGTCACGACAAGTGTGAAACAAGCTTGCAGAAAGTTAACGCAAGCCTCGAAGTCACCATAGGACAAACTTGCAGCAAGCTTGCATTGCAAATTATAGCAAAAACAGAGTACGAACATGGAACTCGCGACCTACCGCTCGGGAAGCGGGCGCTCTAACCTTTCGGCCAGTTAAACGCTGAGAGGAGAAGATAGATTTCGCTAATACACCTTTCGGTTCGATCGCATACGATTTATTTTAAACTATTTTCGTGATTTCGTTAATTTTTTGAGTTGAGAATATGATTTGAAGTCAAAGAGAGAGCGATTTTCGCTAATAACTACGTTTTCTTAGTAGAATAAATTATGAAATTAGAGTTCAAATGTAATTACTTTAAAATGGGACAAAATGTATAAGTTTATTTTTCAATAAACATTGACTGTTTTTTCGGTTTAAATTTGTTTATAAACGCTAAAATTTCAACATTCAGAAAAAAGCGATACAGTTTTCTTTAAAGTGCGAATGTTATATTTAGTAAAAAGATGGAAAATGTTTCAAAAATTTTTTTATAAAAAAGTTAGTTTTTTTACAAATTATTATTGATTTATTGAATTAATAAAAAGAAGGACGGTCTAGGAGATGCTATTAAAAATCGGATGTTTTTTAAAACAGAGACAAAGATAATTATCTCTTTTTGCTATCTTTGCATCACGCTTGTTTTGCAAATTTGCTGCAAAATTTGGCGCTATTTGTCACGGTGAACTTGCCACAAGTTCGCTTCAAGTTTGACGCGTCAAATTTGCTATGACAAGACAATATCAAGTCAAAATTAAACTTGCTGCAAACTTATGTGCTATCTGAGTTTCTGCAAGAGTACATGCTATCTGGAGTATGGCCACAGTTCAAAGTCTATCCCAAAATAGCTTTCGTGTTGGTTTCAAATGGATGTCAAATTTCGTGTTGGACGTTAATATGGCTAACCTGCAGTAAACTAAAGAATTCTGCTGTTCCAGCTTGGCTATTGAACTCTTAAGAGAAGTAGTCGATAAGCATCCATACATGTACAAGTGATAAACTACACATATATGCAGAGAGAGTGCAGCACAAGAGAACAAGAGAAATCAGTCACAACATACCTGCTTTCTGGAAAGTTGGAGAAGAGAATTTTATTGTAAAAGTTTCTGTTTATATATGAATACACATAACACGTGGCGCCATCTATCGCCATACAACACAATAAGAAAACTAACACTTTCTACAACAAGAATACCAATGTTTGAGTGACATCGATGCATGTTAACATAGTAGTCTAATCTTCTCTCATAGTATAACCCTGACCAGGGCCGGATTATTAAATTGGCGAAGTAGGCAACTGCCTTTGGGTCCGCAATTTTGGAGGCCTCTAAATTTGTTGCTGCATTTTCAGAATAAACTAATTTTGTGCTTTTATTTAATTTAAAAACGCTATTACTCGAACTTAATGAAATTAAAATCAAGTATCATTTAAATATCAGAGCATTATTCTAAGGATCTTTTGCATGTTTTCAAATTCGCAAACAAATCAATATGATCCAATTTTTTTCGCAGTTACTGACTGACTACAAGTTATCAGATCTATTAAACTTTGCATTAGAGTATTTAGAGTGTGTTAAAAAAGTTTTATTATTATTTTTTTGCAATTTTGCCAAAAATTACTTTTAAATTTAAATTTTTTTATTAACCGCAAGATACTGAAGCCAACTCTCTTGAAAATACTAAATATTTTGTTATTTCAACTTGTCATAATAACTGATACTTGAAAACTTCTTATATAAAGATTAAATTAAAATCAATTAAAAATGTCTGGGTTTTGAAAGTTGGGGAAAAGGCCCCAAAAACTTACATTGTCTAAGGGCCTCTACAGTACTTAATCAGTCCCTGACCCTGACTAAGCGCAATGACCACGGCACAGTAGCATAATCTAGCGGTACAGTTAACACAGTAGCATAATCTA
>BGPR01006971.1:49941-75249 GCA_013235015.1 Araneus ventricosus
TTAACACAGTAGCATAATCTAGCGGTACAGTTAACACAGTAGCATAACCTAATCTTCTCTCATGGCCTGACAGCGGGCAAAGGCTGCAGCTATGAGGAAATTTAAAAGCAGTGGCCGCGATTGGGTGAAAAGATTGAGGGGACAGAAAATTTACTGGCATCCAAAAGCACCTGGGAGTATAGGGGGTAGATAACAAAATTTAAAAATTTAGTTACAAAATTGGCTAGCTTTCCCGGACTCTATTTATCTTTTGTGATTTCTAGTTTAGACAGCTAAAAAGAAATAATTTAATTTTTTCCCGGAAAAAGTAAGGGGAGACTGCCCCCCTCTCGCCCCTTACTCGCCGCCGCTGTTTAACGGGTCTATTCTGGTACCCCCGGTTGGGTTGGAAGACGTGACTTTTCAGCACGTTAACAACGGGAAAAGTGACGTCTCTCAACCCAACCAAGGGTATCAGAATAGGCCCGTAAAAGGGTTACTTAAGAAAAGACCAAATTCGACTTGGGACGCTTCTGCTCATGTTGGACAGGTGAGTTTTCGGAAAAGTCGGCGGAATTCTTGATAAAATGGTGCTTAAAATTCTTCAAAGCAGTTACTAAAGTGATATACTTCTCTTTATGTATACAGCAAGAATAATTTGCTCTAACAGAGAAATGAAGTTTTTATTATTGGTATTATTAATTCAGCTGACGTAGTGGTTTCTGCGACTTTCAAGAATAGAAAATAATGAAATGAAAACAAATCTTGAGAGGTTACACCTTGGGGGAAAAAATCCATTATAGTAAGTAGCACATTCATTATAGCATCATAGAATTCCAAGCAAATCTGCATTATTTATCTAATGGGTCTATTCTGGTACCCCCGGTTGGGTTGGGAGACGTTACTTTTTCCGCACGTTAACGACGGGAAAAGTGACATCTTCTAACCCAACCGGGGATACCAGAATAGACCCGGAAAGCAGAAAAAAGGAAATTCACTTCTAGCAGCGGAATTTTTGTTAAGGCTCCAGGGTAAACAGTGAAATTAAAGAAATGAAATCAAGACTTCTGTCCAATCTCCAAAAGCGAGTTAATTACCATTGTGGCTTACGGGTCTATTCTGGTACCCCCGGTTGGGTTGGGAGACGTCACTGTTCCCGCTCGCCCCGCGCGGAAAAAGTGACGTCTCCCAACCCAACCGGGGGTACCAGAATAGACCCCTTAGTTTTATCCAACCCCACTTAGTTTCTTGCAACTTAGTTTTTTCGAACCCAAACTTAGTCAGGATATCTATGACACAGCTGCATTTTCTGTCACTCGGGGGCAAACTTGCAACATATAGCCCTTCATTTATAAGTTATACGGACGAGTTTTCTGGTATGTTTATTTACATTTAACCCTGAACTTCCGCTTTGAAGGTTCCATTGACTTATCATTACACCGGAATGACGTAGGTACGGCATTTTAATGGAAATAAACAATACAGAAAACTTGTCCATAGGTCACATCAACTTCAAAATAAAAAAATTAAATTTAAAGGAAAATAATAATATTTGTAATGTGAAAGAAAAAAAAATTCAATGTAATTTTTCTTGCTATTTTTATTAGCAAAATCGTTGATAATAAGATTCAAATCTATTTCAGGCGTTAATTTATATTCAATAGATAATATTGCATGATTCCTTAATTGCAAGTTTCTCATCGATGATCTTAGATAATTTTTAATCAGTGTTAATTGCAGAAATTTTTTTTTGAATTCTGCAAAGAAGTTTTCTAGCCCATAAGACGGTGAAAAGAGTATAAGTTTTCTAGCCTATAATTTTGAATGAACTATACTAGTTAATAGGGACTTCTTTTCATGTTTGCATTCTATATCCACTATAGTGGCAAGAGAAATAAAAATTTAATTTCTTTTTATTTTAATGTAAAATTGCTTTTCGTTCATGGCTATTGTCATGTAATCGACACTCATATCGTCCACTCATGGGTAAGAAATGCATATTTCTAAGAGAGAATATATAATTGTTTAATTCTTAAATTGAGTTTTTAAATCACGTGATCAAGTAGAGAAATCTTTTCTCAACAAATATTCATTCGATAAGTCAGAAAGACTCGAATTTTCAACAAGTATTGTCTCTCTCTATATTTTTTTTCTACATAGACATTCCATGAGGATATCCGAGTCCTTGCAGTAAACAACCTCACAAATAGACCTTATGCATGTGACGTCACATCCTCCGACACGTGACCTGCCGGCGGCAGCCATTGGTTAGTCTTAAACAGCTAACTCAGAACTGCTTTTATTTCTGAGTCGCTTATAGGCCTATCGTTTTGTTTATTCCTCCACAGCTGTTTTTCTATACTCTCGAACCCAAACGGTGCATAAGGTACATTTATTTTATAAAATAGACTACAATGCGAACTGCCTCACCTCTATTGGCAATTAAACAGGTTTTTAGAGACTCCAGTTAAATATCGCATTAACCCATTTTATGCCAAAACTCTATTACTTCACTTTTTCAAAAAAAATATTACTTTTATATGATAACATGAATGAAATGTTAAAGAAAACGCTATTTATGAATTTTAAATTAGAACTGATTAATTAATTTTTAATTAGAATTAGTTATCTTTTTAATTAGAAAACGATTTTTATTGGATTTGTAACTTTTTAGCAGACAGATTTAACATTCAGATACAATCAGACTAAAAAATTGAACTCTTAGGTGAGAATAAAGGGTCTATTCGACCGTTGGTGTTAGCGTCACTTCTTCCGTTGTTAACGGCCGGAAAAGTGACGTCTCCCAACTCATTCAGAATAATCATATAAAACAAGCGTCCCAAAAAAGGGGCAGCGTAAAATCAATAGAGTCTCGATAATTCAGTCTCGATTGTTCAGTTTTCATAAATCCGAGTTAGTGAAAAATCAGTTTTGCTCCAAATAATGTAACACGTGAAAGAATTACCATCTGGTTTTTGTATTTGTTCGACATTATGCGCACCTCGAAGCCACCTGCAGAAATGCCCCTCCCGAAGAATACGGGATATATGTAAGATCGATATATGGAACACTGTGTTTAAACAAAAACAATTTACAATTGTTTTATTTATAACCTGTTGCTATCAGTAATGCTAATAATAATATGAAGGTACATTTTCATTTAAATATACTAAGCTGAAATTTAAAAATTGCTTTTATTTCCGTTTATTTATTTCTTAAATTTTATGATTTCGATAATTCGAGTTTTCGGTAGTTCTAGGTAGGCCTGGTCCCGTCCACCTCGAATTATTGAGACTCTACTGTAATGGTTTCAAGTATGCTTAATCCTTTGGTTTGAAGATAAATTTGTGTATCATTAATTTCAAACGAGCTGATTCCCATAAACTAAGGAAATCGAGAAAAGGAAACGATTGTAACTCATTAACTTGTCTATTATCCTTCCCAATATTAAGCTACCATTTTTTTCTTGCCAATTTCATGTTGGGTGTTATATGGTGTTGATTCTCATACTATAACTAATAATTTTACATCACTTCGAAATTCAATTTTGCCCTTTGGCCCCGTAAATTCAATCCTCGTTTGGCCAGGTGTTCAACTCCACTCATCCAAGAAAGCCTTTGTGCTCTGTTGCCTTTGGACACATCGCACGCGGTCAGGACGAGGAAGCAAGGACAGATGTGAGGTCAATCATGTGTCCCTCCGGAAGCACGGTATGCACTTCCTTTCATGTATACCCATTCAACTGACAGGGAACCCCTTGGGTTCCGGCCTCGGGGGTATACAGTGGCGTTAATGTTAATGTACGCCAGCTCTAGATCTAGTAAGATAATTTTATTTTTTTATTTATATTATGATTGCCGCTCTGCTTGGCTGTAAATTGTTTTTCTGGGTGTCGGCATTTGTCGCTCCTTTTCGAAGTGCCGCGAGGGGTGGATCTACCGATCGACATCTGCGCCAGCATACTCAGTTCTATTAAAATATTTTTCATGTTTTAAAAAATTAAAATAGTGCAATTAAACTATTCCAACGGCTTTAAAAACACAGCCAGATTTTCCTATATATTATTTCTGTTGTCAACATTCCTTTTCCTAAACTAATACAAAGCCTACATAGCATAAATAAGGTATCATGCTTCAGGCTTTGATACAAGCCTAAAAGCTTAGGATAGGATTTTTTTTATCACCTTCTGATATAGCATACTCAGTTTACTCTAAAATGAATAGCTTGTTTAAAATTTAAATTAAAAGAAAAATTAAAGCATCGTAGACACTGTGGTGAATAAAAAAATCTAGCGATAAACGAGGCTAAGGACACGGGCACGCAGAAAGGCGCTCTTTCTCAATGCCATTTATTTGTGCGTTTTCAGATCAACGAGAGCTTTTGTCTGTGAGTGAAATGGTAGTTGCTTAGGTATTAGAAAATGGATTAATAATAAAATCTAGTATCTTTCTCAATTGCTATTTGTTTGTGATTTCGGATCCAAGAGCTTTTGTCTGTGAGGTAAATGTGGTAGTTGTCTGTTTAGCAGATGAAATGAGTAATTAATAATAAAATCTGCGCTCTTTCTCAATGCTATTTATTTGTGCGTTTTCGGATCAACGAGAGCTTTTGTCTGTGAGAGTGAAATGTGGTAGTTGTCTGTTTAGGGTATTATGAAAATGAGTATTAATAATAAAATCTTAGCGCTCTTTCTCAATGCTATTTATTTGTGCGTTTTCGGATCAACGAGAGCTTTTTGTCGAGAGTGAAATGTGGTAATTTGTCTGTTTGGGTATTATGAAAATGGAAAGTATTAATAATAAAAGTGCTTGGCATGTTTCTCAATGCTATTTATTTGTGCATTTTCGGATCCAGCAGGCTTTTGTCTGAAAGTGAAATTGTAGTGGTATCTGTTTGGGTATTAAGAAATGGTATAATAATAAAATCTTAGCGCTCTTTCTCAATGCTATTTATTTGTGCGTTTTCGGATCAACGAGAGCTTTTGTCTGTGAGAGTGAAATGTGGTAGTTGTCTGTTTAGGGTATTATGAAAATGAGTAATAATAAAATCTGCGCTCTTTCTCAATGCTATTATTTGGGTTTTCGGATCCGCAGACTTTTTTCTCTGTGAGAGTGAAATGTGGTATTGTCTGTTTGGATAGATAGAAATGAGTATGTAATAATAAAATCTTGGCGCTCTTTCTCAATACTATTTATTTGGCCGTTTTCGGATCAGAGAGCTTTGTCTGTGAGTGAGAATGTGGTAGATTATCTTTTAGGTATTATGAAAATGAGTATTAATAATAAAATCTTAGCGCTCTTTCTTAATGCTATTTATTTGTGCGTTTTCCGATCAACGAGAGCTTTTGTCTGTAGTGAAATGTGTAGTTATCTCTGTTTAGGGTAATTATAGAAAATGAGTATTAATAGAAAAAATCTTAGCGCTCTTTCTCAGTACTATTTATTTGTGCGTTTTCGGATCAACGAGCTTTTGTCTGTGAGTGAAATGTAGTAGTTGTTTTAGGTATTATGAAAATGGTATTAATAATAAATCTTAGCGCTCTTTCTCAATGCTATGTTATTGTGCGTTTTCGGATCAACTGAAGAGCTTTTGTCTGTGAGTGAAATGTAGTAGTTGTTCTGTTTGGGATTATGAAAATGAGTAATAAAATCTTAGCAGCTCTTTCTCAATGCACTATTTATTTGTGCGTTTTCGGATCAACGAGGCTTTGTCTGTGAGGGAAATGTGGTAGTTGTCTGTTTGATATTATGAAAATGGTATTAATATAAAATCTTAGCGCTCTTTCTCAGTATGTTTATGCGTTTTCGGATCAGCAGAGCTTTTGTCTGTGAGATGGAAATGTGAGTTTGTCTGTTTTAGAATTATGAAAGTGAGTATTATTAAAATCTTGGCGCTCTTTCTCATGCTATTTATTTGCGTTTTCGATCAGCAGGCTTTTTGTCTATGAGTGAAATGGTAGTTGTCTGTTTGGGTATTATGAAAATAGTGTAATAAATCTTGTCTTTCTCAATGCTATTTATTTGTGCGTTTTCGGATCAACGAGAGCTTTTGTCTGTGAGAGTGAAATGTATTGTTGGTGTCTGTTTAGTATATGAAAATGAGTATTAATAATAAAATCTTAGCGCTCTTTCTCAATGCTATTTATTTGTGCGTTTTCGGATCAACGAGAGCTTTTGTCTGTGAGAGTGAAATGTGGTAGTTGTCTGTTTAGGATATTATGAAAATGAGTATTAATAATAAAATCTGAGTCCCATGACAAACTTCTAGTTGTCATTTTTATAGACAAAATAGATGCGCAACTCCTCACGCCTTATTTTATATTTTACGAAGCTAGCCTATATAAATCACGTAACATATGCAGCCTTTTCAAGAGTTATTGAATCTAAAAATATTTTTGCATCAATTATCGATAATGATAAATAAATCAAGAGTATGCGATTATACAGACAGACAGTCAACCCGCTGACGGATTTGGTCCAAAATTTGAAAGAAACCTACAAATTATGTGTAAATACCACATACCAAATTTCATCCCTATAACTTTAATAGTTTTCGAGTTATCGTGTTGACAGACAGACATAATTCCAAAATTGTGTTTTCGGACTCAGAGAGATCTAGAACGTGGAGATTCGTCAAAATCTCAAATTTTTTGACGAGTACAATTCTTTTCTCTTTATACTTCATATGCAAGTAAAATGAAGATTGCATTCCGACATCAACTTTAGCAGGTTTCCAACCTCCTTTTCCCTCTCGCCCTCCAGTCAATCCTGTTATTTTCACGTACTCCTATCCCTACCTTAGTGTCCTATCCACCATTTCTAACTATGCGTCTATGCAAAGAAGTTTCTATCAATAATGTTAGGGCCTAGATTAGGGTAATAGTCAGATAACTCGAATTAATAACATTTGCAGGGCTTATTTTTGATTTTACATTTTATTCCATTTTTACAATAGTATTATATAGTTCCACGCCAAAACAAATGAAGCCAATATTGTAATAATTTCGCATTAACTTATAAGGATAGCTAAAACTAACACTTTGAAATAATCAAGTATTCAAGTGGTATAGTTATTAAAATGCAAGTATTCATTTGGGGAAACAAAATTCTGAAACATTTTTAATCCCTTATGTTTTCTTTTTCCTGCCATCACTAACTTTGATCTCGCGTACCAAACTAGTCCTTCACGTACCCCCAGGGGTACGCGTACCACAGTTTGGGAACCTATGAAATATTGTATACAGAGAAGTGTTGTTAATTGGAAATACGTACGCATCAATAAACTGACTTGCTATTTTGCGTATATGTTACGGTCAATGTGGTAAATCGGTCATTATGCATAATAACAGGATCTTTAAGCTGTTATTATGCATAATAACAGGAGTTTTTATGGGGTTATTATGCATAATTACCACGGTGATTCTGCATAATAACCGACTACCCACATTGACCAAACATATACACTTCGCTGAGTATTTAATTTCAGCAACCCAACAGAAGACTAATCATTTTGGGGTAGTATAAAGGGAAGGCTGAATGTACGAAAGTTTTGCACGGGTTTACTTGTTTATTTATATTGCAATGAAGTCATTTAAGCATTAAACGCCTATATTTAATAATTAATTATTTTGAGTAGCATAATACAGGGTGTCCGAAAATTAAGCGGCATTTCAAAATTAACGGAAAAAACACCTAAAAATGTTAGAACTACGGTTACTTTTTTTAAATGAGAGAGCAAATGAAAAAGTTTCTTTCAGATAGGTAACGCGGCGTTACGCCGTTCTAAATTTGCTACAACGAGAAAATTTCGTACACAATGCCTACCGATCGGTAGAAGCCGATGCGTGTTTTCTGGTTTCCTATTTTAGTTTTTCTTAAATATCTCAAAAAATATTCAGTTCTCACACTACATGTGAATTAACGGATTAAAGAGCGTAAAATTCCCTACAAATACGTGCTTTTATTTTTCATCTAGCTTTAATATTTACGCAGATAATGTCTCTCAAAGATGGGAGATGTCCAATAATTTGCGACCACTTAGTAGACCACCGTAACGGCGCGTTTCCTATCTGGGGAAAAAAACCTTTTTGAAATGCGCTCTCATTAAAAAAAAAGTAGTTCTAATATTTTTAGGTTGTTTTTATTAATTTTTGAAATCTGCCACTTAATTTTCGCACACCCTGTATATATTCAAAAAATATTTTTCTTTTTTTATCTTTAACCTATCCTTATAATACACATTTCAGCTGGGAATCTTACAAGAAATTTACCAGTTTTTGTAAAATACCATTTAAATCGTTTGTTTTATTTATGCAATAATGTTCGGAAATATTTCTCTAAGAAGATTTTTTAGAGACAAAAGAGTGAAATTGGAATGCATCAGTAAATAAAAGAAAAGTAATTAGAATTAGGAATCGAAAGGAATTTTGACATACATGACATATTGTTCTTTCATGAATCACTTTTTTTTTCTAAACTGTTCCTCAGAAATATTTTTCGTGCAATATGAACAATATTAGTTACGCGTGGATGATATTTAAATACAGTATAATTTTATCATTTTGAAGAATATTGCAGTGGTTATATTTTGTCCCGTTTCGTTGTTGTTTATAATACCTCCCAAATGATTAATTAAAAATAAAGGGTGGCTATAAATTATTGGACTCATTTCAAAAATTAATTAAAAAAACTAATAATGCTTCAACTGCGTTTTTTTTAATGAGAGCGCATTTTAAAGGTTTTTTTTCAGATTGGTAACGCGCCGTTACGGTGGTCAAGCTGGTCGTAAATTACTGGATATCTCCCTTTCTGAGAACCATCATCTGCAAAATTATTAAAGCTAGGGAAAAAATAAAAGCATGCATTTGTAGGGAATTTTAATATCTTCAATTTGTTAAATCAATTGTAATTCGAAAACTAAATAGTTTCCGAGATATTCATGAAAAATTAAAAAAGGCAACCAGATAATCGCATCGGCTTCTGTTCTTCGGTAGGCATTGCATATGTAAATCTCCCGCTGTAGCAAATTTAGAAAGCTGTAAAGATGGCCACCTATCTGAAAAAAATTTATTTGCTCTCTCATTTAAAAAAACACAGCTGTAACATTATCAATTTTTTTTAGTAATTTTTGAAATGTGTCCGATAATTTATGACCACCCTGTAATTAGTTTATCTCTGATATGATTTATATCAATGTAATTTTAGTGTTTATCGTTCTTTGATTTAAAAACATTTCCTGCTTAAATCGAAGAAAATAAATTTTTCAATTGTGTCATTTTTTTACCTCTGGAGTGAACAGAATATTCAATAATCACGGTTATGTAAAAAAAAAAAAAACCTTCTTTGGGCTCATGGTTCATGGGAAAGAAAATCCTCTATGGCCAAAATCTAGTTCTTTTTCAAGCCATAACTAAGCGAAAAATAAACCATAAACTAACAAAGAATTGAAATAGTCCTTCTTAATGCCTGATTAACAGGATTGTATGAAAATAGAATATGGACATACGGGTGTTTCTCTAAATATTTATTTGGCAAATAAAAAATCCATCAAAAAATTCTTTATTGCAGCACGCTTCACTCAAAATAAAGATTTTAACAAAAAGTATGAATTCCAAAAAGAAATGAAACACTGAAAACTGTTTTACAAAAGAATCTGATTAAAAAAGCATCATCTTTCTAAGTCAATAGAGATTGTTTCAACATCCATTAGTTTTTGTAGGTTTACAAATTCTTGCCTTACCCACTGGCTTGTACACAATATAGCAAATGGCTTTCACTACTTTACAAGGTTCGCCGTTCGTAGTTTCATCGGAATCGTCATCAAGATCGAAATCGTTATCAAATTTGTTTGATCTCGAACAACAAGAAGAGTCAGCTCGGCCATTTTTCCCATCTGATCGATCACAGCAACGTCTTCTTAAGTTTCGTAACGTTTCACAACAGCTGCTTTCGTCTGTTAAATCTGGCTCTCTAACTCCTGGTGGTCTGGTTGGCAGTCCCGGCCTCGATACATTGGACGGTAAGGGAAGAGTGTCGGGACGATGAATTCCTGGAACAAACTGTTCTCCCGGTAATGATGGAATTCCAGCTGGGATGTGAGGCTGGAAAAAACCGGGTTGATACCCAGGTTGTTGCAAACCTGGACGTGGTGGCGAAATTTGCACTGATGAAGGGATTCCGGTAGATATATGAGATGGTGGTTGGAATAAACCAGGCTGGTAACCAGGTTGTTGCAGTCCTGGACGTGGAGGAGAAATTTGCACTGACGAAGGGATTCCAGTAGATATGTGAGATGGTGGTTGGGATAAACCAGGTTGATAGCCTGGTTGTTGAAGTCCTGGACGTGGAGGCGAAATTTGCACTGATGAAGGTATTCCTGTAGATATGTGAGATGGTGGTTGGGATAAACCAGGTTGATAGCCTGGTTGTTGCAGTCCTGGACGTGGAGGCGAAATTTGCACTGATGATGGTATTCCAGTAGATATGTGAGATGGTGGATTGGAATAAACCAGGTTGTCGCCTGGTTGTTGCAGTCCCTGGACGTGGAAGCGGAAATCAGCATTGATGATAGTATTCCAGTAGATGAGTTTGTTAAGTGAGCGGGCTGATACCAGGCTGTTGCAGCTATTTGATGGTATTCAGTAGATGGATTTGTTGAAGTGAACCCGACTGTGCCAGGCTGTTGCAGTCCCTGGATGTGGAGGTAGAGTAGCGCGATGATGATGGTATTCCAGTAGATGGCTGTTGAAGTGATCCGGGCTGATAACCAGGCTGTTGCCATCCTGGACGTGGAGGTGAAATCAGCACTGATGATGGTATTCCAGTAGATGGCTGTTGAAGTGAACCGGGCTGATAACCAGGCTGTTGCAATCCTGGACGTGGAGGTGAAATCTGCACTGATGATGGTATTCCAGTAGATGGTGGTTGAAATGAGCCGGGCTGATAACCAGGTTGTTGCAGTCCTGTGCGTTGAGGTGAAATTTGCACTGATGAAGGTATTCCAGTGGATATCTGAGACGGCGGCTGGAGTAAACCGGGTTGATAACCAGGTTGTTGTAATCCTGGATGGGGTGGCGAAATTTGCACTGAGGATGGAACTCCTGTCGAAGGTTGTTGAATTAATCCTGGCTGATATCCATGTCCATCAGAGTCGGTAGGTAGATATCCGGAAGGTATAGTTCCAGGTTGGCCTGGCTGCAATCTTGAATCTGGATAGCGTGAATCATGTCCAGGCTGTAACGAGCCTGGTATGGAAGGGCGCATCTCAGACGGTTGATAAACACTTTGTGGTGGCAAAGGAAATTGTGGAACACCAGGCTGGTATCGGGAATCACCAGCTTCAGGCTGACGTATCCCTGGGTATGTAGAGGGTAGTTGACCTAAATCGGTGATTTGTCCAGGTCTTCCTTCGCTTGGTATTCTTCCCGTCTGTTGATCACCAGACGTACCAGTGAGAGATGTCAGAATGGGAAGGGAACCTG
Source organism: Araneus ventricosus (assembly GCA_013235015.1). Classification (NCBI taxonomy): domain Eukaryota; kingdom Metazoa; phylum Arthropoda; class Arachnida; order Araneae; family Araneidae; genus Araneus; species Araneus ventricosus. The sequence continues at coordinate 61,400 of BGPR01006971.1, forward strand.
AACCAGGAACTGAGCCTTGAAAACCTTGAGTTGAATCAAATCCACCTTGAGCTGTGGCAACATAGGTTCTTCCAGAGTTATAGCCGCCTTGAAGCTGTGTCTGCGATTGGCCTGATGTTAACCCTCCATGAACAGAAGCTGAAACTGTACCTTGAAAACCATTTTGTTGTTGGCCGTCTTCTCCGCCAATATTAACTTGCACTTGGCTGTTACTTAGACCACTTGACTGAGATTCTGCCCCTGCACTGCCACCTGATCTACTGCTTTGTGCTTGCACTTGAGTTGAACCCCTCGAAAATCTGCCTTGTGCCGTACTACTTGCAGCACCACTTGGTTGACCTATTTGAACTTGACTTTGAGCGGAACCTACCTGTTCAACTATTGCACTTGATCCTGATAATCCTCCTTGTTTACCTCCTTGTATTTGACTTTGAGTTACACCTCCTGTAAAGCCAGACTGAGCTTGAGCTGAAAATGATCCATTTCCTTTATAACCTCCCTGAACCTGAGTCTGAGATCCAAGTCCTCTATACTGCCCAGCTGATGAAGCTTCTGCAGCAGTACTTTCAGCACCTGTTTGAATTTGAGTTTGAGAAGATGCAGACTCTGAACCACCAAATCGAAGAGAATCACCTGGTTGAATTTGCGAAACGGGCAAGCCTTCTCCTTCAATCCTAGTCACTCTATCTTGTTCAATAAGCCTCGAATCACCTACTACTTGACGTGATGTAAGCCCCGGATATTCTCCAGATGGTATATAACCAGGGTATCCGGGGATATAACCTGATGAAATCTGAGAGCCATCTGGTTGTGTTCCTGGTATCACTCTGCCAAACTGATCTACAAGAGTTCCATCTGGTCTTCTACTTATAGAACCAGGTGTGCCAATAGGATATGAACCAGGAGTGCCTGGTATTACTCGACCAAACTGATCTACTTGAGTACCATCAGGTCTTGTAGTTATAGAACCTGGTGTGCCAGTAGGATATGAACCAGGAGTGCCTGGTATTACTCGACCGAACTGATCTACTTGAGTACCATCAGGTCTTGTAGTTATAGAACCTGGTGTGCCAGTAGGATATGAACCAGGAGTGCCTGGTATTACTCGACCGAACTGATCTACTTGAGTACCATCAGGTCTTTGTAATTTACAGAGCCTGGTTATTTTGTGGGAACATGAGCCTGCAGGTGCCCGGTATGTGACTCTACCAAACTGATCTACTTGAGTACCATCTGGTCTTGTAGTTACAGAACCTGGTGTGCCAATAGGATATGAACCAGGAGTGCCTGGTATTATTCGACCGAACTGATCTACTTGAGTACCATCAGGTCTTGAAATTATAGAACCTGGTGTGCCAATAGGGTATGAGCCTGGAGTGCCCGGTATTACTCTACCAGACTGATCTACTTGAATTCCTCCCGGTCTCGAGGGTATAGAGCCAGGAAAACCTGGTATCACTCTACCAAACTGATCTACTTGAATTCCTCCTGGCCTAGTGGATATAGAACCTGGTTGCCCTGTAGGATATGAACCAGGAAAACCTGGTATTATTCTTCCGGACTCATCGACTTGAATTCCACCTGGCCTTGTTGCTACTGAACCTGGAGGACTAATCAGTAAAGAACCAGGAGTACCTGGTATTACCCTTCCAAATTGATCTACTTGTATTCCAGACGGGAGTGTGGATATAGAACCAGGGGGGCCGATAGGGTAAGAGCCGGGTCTGAATCCAGTTGATGGGGCTATTATTCCAGAATCAGTTATAATTTCTCCACTTGGCGTCATTCGCTGCCCAGGAAGAAGTTGACTTCCAGTACCTGGAGTTCCAGGAATAATACCTCCGGGATAAGTAATCCCTGGTTGTAAACCTGGTATTCTAACATCTCCACCAGGTCTAACAATCCCAGGAATTACGGAACCATCCGGCCTTAATATTCCAGATCCTGGCTGCAGGCCACCAGTACCAGGCCCTAAAGTTGATGGGAAACCAGGCTGTCCCAATGAACCAGTTCCTCTTCCTTGATCAATTGCCCCATAACCATCTCTTCCAACTCCAAGTGTTCTAGGATATCCAGTGTGAGTTAAACCAGGTGAAATCTGGCCTCCTCCTGGTTGCACGACTCCCGTAACTCTTTCTTGTTGACCAGGAATCACACCTCCTACGGTGTCTATTTGGCTACCAGGGTATTTATGGAGAGAAGTCTGTATCTGCGGCTTTGCTCCACCAACACCATATTGGCCTTGACTATGTATTCCTCCTCTGTATGCATTACCAGCCTTGAGACCGAAAGGAAGATTAAGTTGATAACCACTTTCTTGTGCGGTTTGCAAAGAGAACTGTCCGGAGCTGCCGAGACCCGTATTCCCAGCTAAGCCATTCTGAAGCGACGATGGAAATTGTTGATGTGGATCTCTAGATGTAGATCTTGAATCGGTCGACTGACTCTGTCGCATGTCGCCAACTCCAGAAGGCGGATAGGTTTGAGTACCATATGATCTGGTCTGTCAAAATAAAATTTCGTATTATCAGACAAAGGTAATTAAATCCTACTTAAAAATATAGTAAAATAATGTCTTCACAATATAAAGATAGACTTTTTTTTTTTAAAAAAACTAAAAAATTGCAAGAATAGTGCTAAAAAGGAATGCCTCTAGAAAGACATCCCTGTTAATCAAAACTGGCATTTATTTTAATTTCGAAGATCTTTTCTTTCCTAATTCAGCTGATTGAACTAAATAATATGAGTCTAAGGATAAATAGTTTGCATTTAGAGTAGAATAGTCTCCAACTTGAAAATCAAGATAATCATTTTATTCTATTATTGAAGAATGATGTAGTGGGGATTTTTGTTTGGTATTTTACCTGATGATCACTGATTTTCTGAGCTCGTAGGTTGCCATCTTTATCCACAGCTCCAGCAACATGAGTTTCATGACCGTAATGTGCATAGTTGTTGCTTTGATGACCATAATGCCCATATGAATGATGAGTAAACTGACCTCTATCACCAATCTTTCCTGATGAGGTTGTATCTCTTTTCTTACGACCTAGAAAATGGTATTTGAACCATTGTCAGAAAGAAGTTCTTTTACGTAACATACGAAACATACAATTTAATTAGGTTGGATAAGTAAATCCAAGAATCATTAACTGAGTTTCCCAGAAATTGAAATCTACTTTTTTAAATTCTTGCTTAGTATGAAATTATTCTTGATATGAAAATTGTAATAACTTATATATAGTTCGAACAATTATTTTTGCCTCCTACTTTATCTTAAAAGTGAAAATACGTAAAGTGGTAGATTTTTGTCTTCGCAGCACATTTTTCAGAACCAGAGCAAGTTTTCCTCTTATTTCTCTGTAACAGCAGGAAAACTACAAAGAACTACTGCTGTTCCTTAAACTTGAACTCTGACACAGTATGGCTCCTGAGATGTAAAACTCAAATCCTATTGTTCCTTTTTGACGTAGACTTACGTCTCTCCATAGTTGTCTAATGGTGTGTCGGGAAAGGAAAAAATTATAACGCTCTTCGCGCTAAAATTAAACGCTTATAGCTTCGCAACCAAATAACATAGAGTTGATTTTAGCTTGATTTAACAGAGAAAGGTTGACATTGAAGGCTGCAAAAAGAATGTTAGAATTTGGAATTACGGTTTAGCCACAGTCGAGCTGCAAAGTTGGTGAAAATGACTAAAAATTTTGATGACGTCACGGCCACCGATGCGCGCGCAAGCAGACTAAGGCAATTCATTCATAGATCGCACGAAATATTACTCAAGAATTGTTGAATTACGTCGAATTTCGTGCTAAAGTTAAACGCTTATAGATCCCCAACAAAATATCATAGAGAGTTGGTTTTAGTTTCATTTAGCAGAGAAAGGTAGACATTGAAGATTTCAAAAATAATTTTAGAATTAGTAATTACGGTTTAGTTACAGTCGAGTTGCAAAGTTGGTGAAAATCACGAAGAATTTTACATAGATAGAGTCACATAGTCACACTAGACTAATAGTCACTGTAGACTATAGAGTTAATAGTCACATAGAGCTACTTTAGTCACAGAAAGTCACAGTTGAGTAAAGGTAAGTAAGTCCACGCCCCTCAATCCCAGCGGCCGTTTCTCAGAGACAGCCTCCCGTCGATTTTTTAAAATTCATTTTCAGGAGTCAGGTACTTCAACTACCGGTTGATAAATACAGATTAAACATGCAATCTCTCACAATGTAGAATCAAACTACAAATTATTTTCATTCCTCAGAAAATAATCGGTGCATATAAACAAAATACAAAAAATATAAACATTAAACTATTATTATTATTTTACACATTCCTAAAGAATGCGTCAAAATCCAAGTTTGACTGCATCTAAACTAGTTAATAGCAAATCTTTTATATTCAGTTCAAAAAATTGAATATAGCGTGCCGTTGTAGTTTACATCATTTTATTTTATTTTCCAATTTATATTCCTCGGATCTTAAAGCCTATATCTATAATATCAAAGAAAGAGGCTGCAAGAAATATATTCCAAAATTTCTATGATGATCTATATTTTACAATATTATGCAGTTTTTAGTAATTTCCTTTTATTTCCCACTGCTTCTGTTGAAATTATAATATTTTCTCTTTAAAAAATTTAACATTTCAATAAGTTTTTTGTCTCATTTCTTCTTTCTAGTTTTCCTTTCTTTGCTTCATTAAAAATTATCTTAAAAGCTTTTAATAAATCTGAATGTATTTCTTAAGTATTTAGAATTAGTAATAGATTAGTATTTAGAATGAATTTCTTAAGTATTTTCTTTTGTTTAAAAATAAACTGTTCTCAATACATACTTAGTTGGTTTAGTTGCGGGCCTCTTGTTACGAAAGATACGTCACTTCCATTACAAAATGTATGAATAAGATGCCCAAATCTTTCATGGATTTCTGTTGCATTCGTTATTTCTTCTTGTATGGTCAAGGTTGGGATATAAAAACCTTTCACAATTCCACTCTGAAATAGATGAAAAAGTGATTGTTCATAATATGTATGCATATCAATGTCATGAAAATCAATCTTTTTTTTCTTTACATTTTGTGAATTATGAATGTGAATGTTTATGATGATTATGTTGCTTTTACAATTCTGTTATGATTATTTCTTGTTATATATATATATATATATATATATATATATTGAAATCTTAGTACTATATTAATGTATTCCAAAATAGCTTTTCTTAAACTCCAGTTTCGTTTTATTTCCCGCGCTGGAGGTATATTAAATCTCGCGTTTGACATATTTATTACTAAAAGAATATTTTAATCGCTTTCACGCGCACACATAAATCGCGAATTCGTTTCCAGACTTTTCCCTAAAACACTTACGTAATTTACTAAAAATAGCTATTATTCCCTTCACTTTGATCACGTGTCTATCTGTTAAATCCATACCTGAGGAAAAGCAGGGATTTTCTGCTCTCTTTTGGCTTGAAAACTTGAAACAAGATGTACGTACATTCCGTCACTCTCCCATAATAAAAGAAAATTATTTAATAACTCGGCTTGTATTTATTTAATGACTACAATAACGAAAACATTTCATATATATACATATATATAAAATTTAAAAAATTGCTAATAGGGATTTTCTTTGCCGTTTCAAGCACAGTGGCTCTAAATGTGAAGGAATTTTACAAAATCAATAGAACTTCAAAAGTTAAATATTTGTCTAGGACAAAATAACTTAAAATTCCATAATACATTTGAATTTCATCATTTTGTTTCGGTCAGGATTAGAAAAAAATCTAAGACATAAAACATTTATAAAATAATTTATCGTAATTATGGTAAATATTTATGTCTACAGTAAAGAAGTCTCTCTTACGTTGATTTGTCGTAGGCGTTTTCGATCCTCTTCCAACGTTTCCCCATGAATGTCTGCTACAAAACACTGGTTCGAATCTGTATCTTTATACGCTACTTTTCTCTGCAAAGAAGATATACATATTTAAGGCTAACACGGATAATTTTACACATCTAATCAATACTTAGTACTCATTATCTTTTAACAATCAACGAATTTCATTTTGTACTGGAATAGAAAATAAATAAATATATATCTGTAGTTTAATTATTAATGATGATTTAATATAGTATATATAAAATATTTTGGTTAAAATATTTTCACAATAAATGCGGAACTGTACTTCGTATTTAGCTTTTGGCAATTTTTGCTATGACTCTGAAGCAGTAAGCATTTAGTTAATTTTCTCTTTCTTTTCTTAATATATTTTGGAGATTTACTCCTATATTTGTTGTCTTTTTCCAACAATTGGCCCTCACAGAGGTATAAATTTCGAAATAATGGGACATAATCGATTCCTCTGGTCGATTGGCATTTGATTGTTGGAATTCCATATCTGGATTGGCTTTTTCATAGTAATAGTTTTTAATATTATTAGCTTTCTGTATTGCATTGTGTGAATAATATTAGGTTATATAGTTTATTATATTTAATTTTAAAAGATGGTTTAATAGGTGTATATGATATAGGTGTGTATATATATATGCATAATTTTTACATTAGGAAATGAAAAAAAGTGAGACATACTTCCATTAAATTTGGAACAAAAGTAAGAAGACAAATCTTGAAAATTAAATATTTTTGAAATGTGAATTCATTTAATCTTTAATAGATTTACTTGAAAGAAATCGATTTTAAGGAACTGGATGTACATGTTACGGTCAATGTGGAAAATCGGTTATTATGCTTTATAAATAATTGTCGTGGTGATTATATATAATATCCAATTACCCATATTGACCGTAACACATATACTGAAAAGCTAAACATGCGAGATTTGTTTACCTTTGAAAAGTCATAAAATGTCACCGATTTCCAGCCTTCGTTTTGATCATAGCTTGTAACGTGCTCCGTCTGTGAAAAGTATAAAAAATTATGTATATTTGAAATGGAAAATAAAAATTGCTTTAATATCGAGAGAAGTACAAGATATATATATCTAAAACACCCTTTGTCATAGTAAGTTAAGCGAATAAATAATTTTACAAAACATTTGAGCATAAGATAATTTTAAAGATGTAAAACAAATATAACCCATGTATATAGATTTTTTTTATTGAGGTAATTTGGGTAGAAGCTCAGAAGTGAACATATTTGAAATGAAAGAAATATTACACAAAATCGGATCCACCCAACTATACCCCGCTAACTCATACAGATATTATCCCTTTTATCCTTTACCATTCCCCTGAGTTTTAGTACCTAAAACTAAATAAGGACAATAAACAGGTAATGAAAAGACTTTGCGTTTAAAAATCCTTAACTTCCATTTGAAAAGTTAAAAATAGAATAAAAGATTTTATTTTACACTTCACTGAAACCTCAGAAGCTATTTGCAACTTCATTGTTAATACATAACGGTACTATAAACAGGTAATAAAATAATAAACAAGCAAATAAAAGGGCTTTTGCGTTTAAAAATCTTTGACCTCCGTTTGGTAAACTAAAAATAATATAAAAGATTTTATTTTGCACTTTATTGGAACGTCATCATTTATTTGCAGCTTCATTGTTAAATGCAGCTGCAAATTTTGTAGCACAATTTGCTTCAAAACATACCTTACTTAATGTTCTGTCCGGTCATACTGATAACATCCAGTATGATAAATTGCTTTAACATATATCTTTATATAAAATATATAGAATCTTTAATATAAAATAATATTAATAATATACATAATAAAATAAATTTTTCGGTACTCCCTTTTTATCAGATAAGTTTGAAAATATTTTCAAAATCATTCAGGAATACGAAGTGATAATTAAAAATATTGCAACCAAATACCTCTTTGTAATTTACGGTTATAATCAAATAAGAAATTCACAGTTTGGATGACATGTATATTATTGCAGCAAAAATTGTTTATTGCATGTAAAATTTATGCTGTTTATTTTTAAAAGAAGATTTGGATGAAAATAACATTGTAACCTTAACAGACTTACCCCTCGTCCTGCCTTAGCACTCAGGGACATTGAATGACAGAAGCTGCAATAGTTTGAGTACTGAGGCCGGAGTCCTAGTGGTCATCACGGATCACAGTCCGAACCCTCCCGAAGGAGGTACGTACTATTATTGGTGGGGGTAACTCGACCCCAACCATTACTACACCCCCAGCTTAAGCGAGAACCCACTTACTTATACGGCGGCTTCTCATCCGTAAACTCGCAGTGCCCCCCCCCGGCCCATTGTAAAAGAATATGTTCCAAATTGAACAACTGATCCACTACTTTTGTTGCAGTAAAGGGAAAATGAAAAGCTGGAATATAAGAGTACTAGCAATACCCGCACGGAGTTACCCGTGATGTCATGACTTCAACAAAATCAAAAATAAAGCCCACATACAATTACATAAATGAAAGTTATGAAAACGAAATCAAAACAGAAATGTATATATTATTGATTTTGCCAGCTTTTTTACTTTCTCATATACGAAGTATACAAAGAGAAGGTATTGTAATCGTCAAAAAATTCGAACTCGAGATTTTGACGAACCTCCCTGAGTCCGAAAAACACAATTTTGGAATCATGTCTGCCTGTGTGTCTATATGTCTGTCTGTGAACACGATATCTCGAAAACTATTAGAGATAAAGGGATGAAATTTGGTATGTTGTCTTTAAATATAATTTGTAGGTTTCTCCCAAATTTTGGACAAAATCCGTCAGCGGGAAGTCTGTATGTCTGTATGTCCGCGGTCATGCGAACGCTATAATTCAAAAACTTGAATAGCTAGATGGATAAAATTTGGTACACAGTTTTATCGTCATGAATGTAAGTCCGTATAAAATTTTGGGCCAAATCCGTCAAAGTCGATCTGTATAAGCGCATCTCCAACGAGTCCGCTATCTCTACGCGCATGCGTATTGAACGCATTCTTCTGTGCACGATATTTATTGACTCCTGTTTGGCGCTTTTTTTCATCCGATTTTCCATGCGCATGCGTACTTGGTAGCAATCTGTGCATGCGGAAGGATTGTTCTTGAGCCAAGAAAGAGTAGAAATCGGTATTCATTTAATCGGAACGCATCTTTTCGAATTTGATTTTTTACGTAAATATTTTCTGATAGGCATTGGATCCTGGGTTACAATAGGTTCGAATTTTTTTCTCCACGCGGGGGGAGGGGAAACAGCACCTTTTCGAAAAGTATACGAGAAAGTTTATGGGAGACCACTCCCGCTGGTTTTCCCTCTCGACAATGACATTTAAAACTGTAGGAAAACAGTACCGAGTACGTTAATCCAAAACAATATTAAAACATTAAAAGTGAAATTCATTACACCGCAAGCAAAGTATACGAGGCAAAGGAATATATTAAGACACGCTTAAAAATAATAATCGGTCATTGAGAAAATAAATCATCTCCGCGTAGAACGCGAAAGTAATGACGTCATCTGCCGCGAGGAAGCTGACTTCCGATCCGATTGTAGAAATGCATGCTGGGAGCTGTAAGTAACCTTGGATCAAAGGCTCCAATTCGGTCTGCGAGAGAAAAAGTGATCAATAAAAAAAATCATAGAAAATCAGAAAAAAAAAGATATTTTGACTGTTCTTGTTTTAAAACAGGGATAAATATTCCGGTTGTTGCCTCAAGAAAGTCGAAAATGATAGCGTTATTAGAACGTCGGATGCGAGAAAATAAAAATTGAATGTTAAAAATGTAAAGGAAAAGTGACTATTGTTTAAAAAATTATCAAAATTTAGTAAATTACGTTGGAAATTCAAAACAAACTTCATCAGAACGGAAATCGTTTGCTCTTTCCGACGGTGTATCTATTTTTTTTTTTTTTTCATAAAATTATCCGAAACCATGCTATTGAGAAATTAGTGCGAAAAATCGTCTAAAACAACACAAAACATTAAATAAAAAATTTTCTAGATTAAATTTTAAAATTCCGGCTTCGAGGTGCATTGAGTCAGCATTAAGACTACCTGCGTGCCAAATATCAAGGCTGTAAGTGCGATAGATTCGTCTGGACATCGCACGCATGCAAGCACATACACACAAACATTGCCTTTTATAAGTACAGATTTAAAAAAATAATTATAAAGTTAGATCACATTTTAGTGTAAATTTTCACACGAATTAAGTTATTTATTGAATTTGCATTTCATCAACAACTTACTTCACTGAAATTGTAAATCAATAAATGCCATGAACTCAGTCAAAAATAAGTTCTAAACGTAAACAATATTTTCAGGCAGAAGGTTACTAATTTTTTTCTTGTTAGGAATTTGTAATATCCGGAAAGAAAACAATTCTAATATAAAATAATAGTAAAATTCGTTTGTTAAAATATAACGACCAGTAGCGAATCTAGGATTCGGGTCTGGGGGGGGGGGTTGAGGTCATAAAAATTTTGTATTGTCGTGATGAAGGTAAAATCTGAAGGCTAAAGTAAACCAAAACTCTTTAACTTTGCAGACTTTACTCACCTGACAATAAGAATCATAAAAAACAATACAATACTTTCGATAATTTAATAAAAATTACAATGAAATAACTAGCCAAAAATTGTCTTCGACCATGCCAAAGCTACAAGTACAAGTGGAATGACTACAAAAGTAGGAAAATTTTCGAGCCAGTCAAGCCAGAAAGTAATGTTGAAACGATTTTATTATTTTTTAAAAGAGATAAATTAAGAAAAAACAGGTTGTAATGATGTTAAATAAAATCAAGAATTCTGGCTTGGCTCTGGGGGGGGGCGGTAGCCCGATAGCCCCCCCCCCTGGATTCGCCACTGATAACGACTTTAAAAAGTAATAATCATTGTTGTAAATAATTTATTGCAACATTGAATCTTTTATTTTTTATAATGTTGAGAAAAATGTACTTCCTTTTTTTATTTATTTGCCCTCTATTTATACCCGACGCTTGCTAATACTTTTGCAACAAAGGGCTGCTAACTTTTTATATGCAACTCTGCAAATATACGATATAATTCAAAGCTATAATAATAAAGTATAAATCGTTTAAACTAAACTGTAATAAAGTAGTTCGTGAAATCGTGAGAAATAATTGTGATGATATTTCTATGTTTCTCCACGCAATAACTTTAATAATACTATAAATTAAATCAAATTTCTCACTAAGCTTGTTCATGCTTCCTTTAGAATCCAGATGGCAGCACGAATACTATTTTAAATTGGTTCATGAAGAATGCAAAATAATTTTTCTTATCGTTCTTGAATCTCTTCAGTTAAGTTACATAAATCGAAATATATTATTTTTACAGAATTCATATCGTGGAACAAAATTTGATGGAATAATTGCACCAAACGTCAGTCATAAATATTACATTTCAGGATGATTATGTAGAATGGATAGGGCACCGTGAAAGACTGATTTTGAAAGGGTCAAAGGGCTGGAGGAAATTTAACTTCCTTCTAAGAAATACAGTAGAGTCTCCTTACAACGAAGTCTCCCTACAGCGAATTTCTCCCTATAACGAAATTTTTAATCGGAATGTTAAACAACATTAAAAATATTCCCCATATAACGAAGTGGTTGTCTCCCTATAACGAATTTTTTCAGACCTTTATCTTTTCGATTTTTGTCATTTTTGGAGAAAGTTGCTAATTTCTGTGCACACAAATCTCTCACACGTGCCTGTTTCTGGAACCACTCGCATTGTTCATTGCAACGATAACACATAACAATAGAATGCTATGTGAAGGGTAATGCAGTTGTGGGGACCTGGGTTTCTACAGAGGGAGCAACATTTCTGCGGGTCAAGATTCCAAGAATCGGGGTGGAGCGGGGGTGGAAACAGCAATTGGATGTGACAATACGAATTTTATGTTTATGCGTACTAGTACATATTATTCTCTAAATTGGTGAATTGTCTTCACTTTTGAGCATTTTATTTATGCAATAAAAATTAGTATAATTTTAACAAATTTATAATAAATATTACTTCATTTTTAATTGAAAGTCATAATTAAATATTTTCGAACTTATCGCACGTACTAAAAGGTTTGTAATATTTACTTAAATAACTGCAAAAATCTCTAATCTCCATATAACGAAATTTTCTCTATAGCGAATTTTTTAACTGGAACCAAGCGATTTCATTATAGGGAGATTCCACTGTAATTTTTAATCTAATTTACTTTATTGTGCTTATTTTTTGAAAGAGATGGAAAATAAGCTGTTTTTGTCAAATTTTAATAGCGTTTTGTAGCAAGAAGGTGATTGAGCCAGTCTAGTCTAACATTTACATTAGTTCACGGGCCTTTTCTTTAAAAAAATCATAAACAACGGCATTAAAATGCAGCCTTGATTCCCCCCCCCCTGGAGATGGCGCTCTGGCCACGTGCCCTGTCTGCCTCACCCCACTGAGATGCGCCACTGGTGGTGCCTGAGCTCAGTGCAGTAGGAGCCTCGGTGTGAAGGCCAGACACAGTAATATTAAATTCATGGATAGAGAGTTCGGGATTGCTAAAAATGTGTTACGTATGTGTATCACGGTCAGACTTCGCAGCATTAGTTTGCATAACAACAATGAAAATATCGTTGGTTTTAACCTTTAGCGCCCCTCTGGCTCCACTAAGGGAACATTGAGTTACCCGCATACTTTACCCTCAAAACACATATTTCATAGATATTAATACATTTATTTCACTGTTTAATGAACCTTATGCAAGTGTCGTTATAGTCACGTGACGGCGGGACGCCGAAAACAGCTGATCGGAGTTCGAATAGAATGCATAACAAGCTAAAATAGCCATTTTTTTTTTCAGAAATAATGACACATAGCCATAATCAGTTATTCAATTAATGTGTAATATATTGAAACTCAAATATATTTGAAAAAAAACATTCAGAGATAAAGATTATGTATTGAGGGTTACAAATATAAAAGAAAACTTCGTCACACGAAGCACATCGTATTTCTGAAGGGATGAAGATCACAACAAACAGTCCTAAATCGACGACAATAGAGAAATAATTTATAGCAATAAAATTTTCGGCCGAAATACTTCGGTAAAAGATTGAAGAAAAAAAAATTTAATAAAATTTCAGTCGACAACAAATTGAGTTAATAAAAGAAGGCCTGCGATTGTTATGTATTAAAACTAATATTCTATTTTTTTATCCAAAAAACCTGCTTTTATAGGCAATAATCATGAAATAAAAAAACTATTAGAAATAAATACTATTAAGGAAAAATTTTAATTTTCTATAAAACAGTATATATTATAAGCGAATTTTACATTTTACATAAAAAGTATCTATACCAAGTGTTACAGAAAAACATATAATCAACACAGAAGAAATCAATTTTTGAAAAAAAGCAAAAGAAACTATTTCCATACAAAGCAAAAATTTACTTATTTCGAGTTGTGACAATACACAAGAATGCATCGTTGGACGAACCACTGTCTTATTTCTGTAGCAATAAAGATTACAAAAAATCGTCCTTAATCGACTATGATAGATAAATCAGTTGTATCAAAATTTTCTGACGAAATACTTCGCTAAAAAATCGAAGGTAAAAATTTAAATTGATATTTCAGTCGTCAATTTACATGCCGATTATACATAGTAAAGAATAGGCGTTCACTTTGTTCATCCCGCCACAGCTGTTTTTCTATACTCTCGAACACAAAATGTGCATAAGGTCCATTGGTTGTGTAATTAATCATTCGTATGAAATTTTGAATAATGTTCATTTTATTAACATATCCGTAAATATAAAACGATAAAAATGGATTTAAGAATTATAGCGTTAATAAAGTGTCACATATTTAGATTTAAAATGCTTCAGAAGTATCGCACCTA